>PTEX01000031.1:1812227-1949727 GCA_003342815.1 Eudromia elegans | reverse complement strand
AAGGAAAGAAGGAAGCAAGGAAAGAAGGAAGCAAGGAAAGAAGGAAGCAAGGAAAGAAGGAAGCAAGGAAAGAAGGAAGCAAGGAAGGAACTGGCCCCTACCATCTCCAACAAACTGAAGGAGGGCTAGATCAATCTGCCTCTTCCAAGGTGATCCTTTCTGAAGTGCTATCCCATAGCCTGTGGTGGCAAAGATGTACCCACTTCCTATCGTGACAAGTTTGCAGCCTTCATCTCTCCCAGCTTTGTAATTCAGCACCGCTGCATCGTAGATGAAAGCATCCAGCTTCCTGAAATAAAAGAAAACATTTTACAAACCAAATCATTAGGGACAGCAGTTGTCAGACTTCTTTTGCCCTTGATGTTAGGACCCCGTTGAATATCATAAGGATTCTTTGATATCATTAATTACATATGCAACTCAACTGTATCTAAAATTAACAAAAGACATCTATTTTTAGTGAGAGGAAAGTAGGGCACATCAGTTTTGCACTTCTATTTTAAGAGATGTTGTTAACACAAATACTGAAACCAAGCAAGAGAATGTCTTGCCCTGTTATGTATGTATCTTTGCTCTCAAAGTGGGTAGTAAATACTTTGAGAGTCAGAATGACATCAAAAGACTAAAGAAATGACAACAGAGAATTTAGAACAGAAATGAAATGAACCACTTAGCTTATTTGAAATACTGAATGAGACTGAAAACATGATTTAATGTTTTCTCTACACACTTTATCTTTTTGGTCTTTTCCAAAATTAAACAATGAAGGAGGAAGCAAAGCTTTTGTTAAGACAGAGGATGCTAATAACATATATCCAATACAGCTAGCTAGAATTCTGTTTATGAACGTACAGAGACTATTTCTTTACAATTCACTGTTTCAAGCAGGCTATTTATGTACCTGGAGCACAGCAGGAATAGAGGAACTCGCTGTGGAAAATTTCAAACCTTTCTTCCTATCTATCTAAACTGCACGAATGGGAGAATCCCCTCCTCCAAGGTATATGGTGAACACAACAAAACAGAGGAAAGAAAAAAGCACTAAGGAGAGCTAAAAAGGGCAAAATTCTGCAGGGAGAATTTCCAAGGACCACTATAAAGTTAGAAATTAGAAGAGGACACATGAAAAAGACAAAGAAGTTATGTGGCACCAGCAGATCTATGTCCAAGAAATAACATTGCTGTACCTAAAGAAATTCATATGCAGTTTTCAAAGGAAAAAAGACTATATACATACATATTTAAATGCACTCACATATATAGGTATGTATGTATGTATAGTTGCCTCCAACTGCATCCATAGTCTCTAACGCTGCAGTATAGATTTCTACCACCTGAAAACAGGATGAGCAGCATGGCCCTTCACCCGGGCCACTCACAGACCACCTAAACGATGGCCCACACCGCAGGGCCCGTCAGCTCTTCCCAAGGTCTCTTCCCACGCCACCGGCGAGGCGGCCGCGGCCCCGCAAGCCCGGCTCAGCTTCTCTGAAGGAATGCAAATGCCAGGGGCTGCGAACGGCTGTTTATACACAGTTGGGACCTGTCTGCATAGAAAGGGAATTATAAAAACATACGCACTGTGGCATAAACAGGTAGCAGGGCATCGACTCCAATTATATTGTATCACTCCGTGGCATGTACCCGTTATGAATTCAGCTGCTGCTGCAAGTCTGGAATCAAGTTTGCCACTAGTTTAAGTCAGTGCATGTTGGTAAAGCTCTTCCCTCATACCCCCGAATGAGCAAGAGCCAGGCAGGCCAGACTCTAGCAACTGACATACCTAAGAAGAATAGTTATACGCTTGCCACAATCCAGTCTTTGCTCTTAAATATTTAAACCACCCCAAACTTTTGCAAGACTCCCTATCAGATGGCCAAAATCAGGTGCTAAAGGAAAAACACTATCCTGCTAGTGCTGGATTGACAGAGAGAACAGAACAAAGCCAAGCTTTGGGATTTTGCCTGCTGCTATGAAAAGGTGCAGGGTTTCTGCCTTTACTTACTCTAAACTACTGCTTCCCTTCAAGGATATCACCCCACTGCAAATCACTGCAGTTAATCTGGAGAAACTGAGCGTGGCTCATGCAAGCATTAAAAGCAAGAAAGGTGAGCCAAGCTAACATCACCTTTTTTTTTCCCCCCCTCTTTCCTCAAATTCAGGTGGTGCAATCTTCAAAAGTCAATTTAGTTTCATTAATGTAGAAATTTCACCCTCTCCTCCTCCGGTAATATAATATTTTAACATGAAGACAACAAGTGTGTGATACCTTGAGCTGACACGTCAGAAGCTGAACTGGAAATAAGATGCAGCTACCTGGTACTGAGGACAATCACACTGGGGAGCAGCCAGGAGGCTGCTGGGGTCCTGGCCAGGTTTGGGGTCCTCAGCACAAGGTCCAAGAGCTTTCTAAATGCCATGGTTTGATTTGGCACTTAGAAGACATTCTTGGGCTTGCATGGAGAGAAGGAACAAAAACCTGTGTCCTTTGGGTAGGGGCACAAGGGAAAAAAATTAGGAAAGGCTGTTTGCCTTACCCTCAAGATCCTGACAACATTCCTGACCTAAATCAGACCGTTACCGTGGTCAGTCCAGTCCAGTCCAGTCTCACACTTTCAGACTTCAGCAAGGCCCGTGAGGACAAGAAAGTCCTGTGAGGACCTTCCCTTCCTGATGGGTGGCTTTGGCTCAAACAGCAGGCCGGCCGCCAATGCCCTGACCACCACCACGAGCAATCACGCCATGAAAACCACCATGGGTCTTGGGTTGATTGCTCATCATAAACTCCAGAGTCARCTCTCATTCCTCCAAGCAGAGTTACCCAGAAACACAACAGGAAAAGACGTCTTTGTTAAAAAGACCTCAGGCCCAAAGCCTCATGCTACCTTGACATCACCCTGCTTATGGGATACCCACCTGCTTAGCTACCTGGCAGACGGGTAACRCTGAGGGACAGGAAGGCAAGGCCCGGGGCAGCTCTCGGGGCTCGCGGCGCATCCCTGTGGCTCCAGCCCCCATGCCGGCACCATGAGGGTGAGGAGCACCAGGTCCCACCACGCTGGGGACATCGCTCACGGGGGTTGCTGGGCTGCTGCCCGCAGGTCACAACAAATCTCATTACACAGACTCAAAAACGCGAGGCGCTTTCTCGACACGTGCCGCGCGCTGACAGGTTCGGCCATCAATTCCTGSCCAAAGTCTCCGCTGTAGATCGCAGTGCTGACTGTACGAATATAAACTCAGGGTGTGTGTCTCAATTAACAACATAAATCTTATAATCTCTTAGGGTTTAACTGTGCCTTCAACACACTCTGATACCAGCAGGGCTGTTCCCTGCAGACCAGAGCTTCGGAAGGCAACATGTGGGCAAGGAGACATGAACCCCAGGGCCCTCAGCTGCCAGGACACCTTCCAGGGCRGCCCAGAAAGTAAGCGAACTGCCTGGCACTGCATGAGGAAGAACCTGAGGCCTTCCTCAGGACAGGTTTCTCAATACCAAGATGGAGACAAGACTGAGAGGTTGACCCTGTCGCAATGGCTGCTGCCAGTGGCCGGGAGCGGCAGCTCCAGGGAAGACGAGGTGCGGAAGGACCCTCCAGCCCTGGATCCCCAGCTGTGCTATGGGTCAAGGCTTTCAGCTCAGCTTGGAAGGGCCCTTTCTGCTCCGAGTTGCAGACCCAATCCAACAGCCGATGGGTACCAAGTGCCACATCAGGAAAGGCTCAGAGCATTGGCAAACTTTAGTCACATTAAAACAAATCAAGTAACTTTTGATTCATCATCATTCAGGGCCGCCTCTTCAGGAGTAAAAACCCTGTGACACATTGTGCAGGGTCCCAAAACCTGTAAAGAATTAATAAAAAGATGACGGAGAATTCCAGAGACCAGAAAACAGCCAGTTGCAAGGTTTGATTGCCAAGGAGCCACCCCACGTGGCAGGCATCACTGATGAACACGTGGACTTCAGCACGGTGACTCATCTGAGCAACTGGCAGCTCTGTAAACATCCTCTGAACCACTGCAGTAATCCCAGGTAGAAGTGAAAACAAACCTTTTAGAATACTTATGTAAGAGACTACAAAGGCAAGTGTGATGCATTACCCAGCAAGCACAAAGAGGAAAGGGCAGGGAGGGGGGAGAATTTCAGCTCTCACAGCCTAGGAGAATTATGAAATTATGAATTGCAATAGGTCTAGTATAACCCCAAAGGGCATTACTGATAGTAATGACTTCAAGCAGGACATTTGTGGAAAACAAACGTGGACAGGCTTGTACCTAAACGCTTATGAGTCACTTAAAAGTATGAGAGATGCAAAACGTGGTTAACTATCACATAACCCCAATCTTCAAACCATTGCTGCACACRTTCAGAAAGGACTGCATAAAAAAAATGAAGAGACAGAGGAAAAGGTGCAACAAAATTGTTTTGAAAAGTTGAAAACACTTCAAAAGGCAACAGCCATTTTCCTCATCTTCCTCACTGGCCAWTACTTTGCACCAAAATCATAAAATGAAAATCAAGGCATTGAAAGATGAGTGGAGAAAATGCCCTTTTACTAGTGATAGCTTCTTCCTCAAGGGTAAAAGTTGGCTCGTTGAAAAAAAAAGAAAAAAAAAAATATATATTGCTTATTAATCAACTACGTGATTCCTGAGAGATTTTTTTCTCTTGGGAAAAGGTAGATGGGAGAACACCCTCCAGCACCCTCCTGCTCAGCCCTTCGGGAGGCACAAACCCAGCGTGCTAGAAATCCAGCCCTCCCAGTCCCAAGGTCACTCAATATATCACAAGTTTCAGAAAATGGAGGAGATGCTTTTATGCAGACTTGTTTATTCACATTATTTTTCTTTATTGTCTGGCCATGAAATAAATACCCCTGCTTCCTTTGAGGACCAAAGAAATTGGAGCGTGATTGAAGGCACTTTCCTATTCACACAAGAGCAGCAACTCCAAACACACAACAGCTACTGTAGAATTAATTTCTTGCTAAACAGGTACCATTAGGTGCAGTGTTCATCCGTCAGATCAAGGACATTAACTTCAGAGTCAATTTTTTCTCTTATTTCTCTAGTTTTCATTACTCCAAATACATTAATTTCATGGCTGCAGAGGCACTGTGTGCTAGTACTGATGCAGGGCTGACACGTGCCAGAAGAGAATGCAGGCAAGGCATGGAGTGCACCTTCATACGCACTTGCATGCACTGTATTCTCCTGTGATCAGCTGCACCTCATGAATTTGCTATGTGTTTCAAGAAGAGCATGTTTTAACCCAAATAGGAATCTTCTGGGGTTTGTTCCGCACAGTTAAAGGTCAAGTATGTATTTGAGAAGGAGATATCTTAAGTTTCAGAATTTCATTACAAACGAAACAAATTTTATCCTAGGGCAAGTTAGTTAATGAAATGAAATCTTTTTGGTTTTGAAATTTGACTAGGTGGCTTCAAACATTAACAGATGTTATTCCTCAAAATCTCCTATAGAAGAACATCAAAGTTAATATGCAAAAGAAATCCACTGACTAATATATGATCAGCGTGACAGTTCTTTACTTGGGCTCTGGTCATGAACCTTTCAAAGGGGCATATGGGAAATTACTGCCTTATTACAAATATCGGAACAGAAAGCAGTGAACCCTCAATGAATATTTTTAACAACCTCTTCAATCCCCGCAGCATCAAGAACATTTTACCAATTAAAGTCTTATCTCCAAAATGATGTTGAGGGGACATGCAGCTTGAAAGAGTTCTTAAAAAAACCTGCAGAAAGCACCTCTTTACACCCCTTTTGCTTTTAAACATAAATTCTACAGTCCATAGAATAAATCCCTTAAATGACCCTTAAAGTAGCCTTTTTAAATTAGACATTAGGCAAAACCCGGAATCTGCTTAAAGCTGATTAAACACGAGCAGATACTTTAGAGATCATAAATACTCTTGTAGCAAAGGAGACAGACACATTTTGCAGGTGCAAAAAGTGCTGGTTGTAAAATATGATGGATTTATTTATTTATGTATTTATTAATCCACAGCAGGGGTGGGGCACGAGGGGACGTACAGCTCATCTGTGCATCGCTAACGCTACGCCCGGGCGCCTGATGCAGGAGGTTCAGTGTGGAATACCGGATAACGCGGCAATCAAAGGAAAGGAAGAACGCTGTAACGCTGAGGCCTCAGCACGAACAAGCTATCAAACGATGCTTGGCTGCTGCTGGTTATTCTGCCTCTTAACCTGAGGGTCTGCTGATTTCCTCCATCTGTTTTCCCTCAGACACGCGTTTCAGGGTGTCCCACGGCCCCTCCTGCCCTGCAGCGACTCTGTCTGCCCGCAGGCGCTCAAGTCGCTCCACAAAGATCTCAAGCTCACGCACACGGGGGAGATTCCCGGGCATTTTGACATCAGGGGGAAATTTAGCAACTCCCTCCTTCCAAAAAACCTGGCTAATGGAGTTCAAGCTCCTTAAGCAAAAAGCTCCACAGCAGGGAGTGGATCTCCTCCCTTTCAGCTTTCTGTCCCAGCTTGCAGCACACCAGGGTGGTGGCACTCACAGGGCACCAGCCTTGGGCCACGTCCTCCCTGCCACCCGTCGTCCCAGCCTGTCACCTGGCCACCAAATGCTGGGAGAGTAAAGGGGGCTTTGCAATTCTCCTATGCCACGGAGGAGTGTCCCGTTTCCAGTCCCCAAAGCCAAGGAATGAAGTACTCGCGAAGCATCAGTTTATCAAAACACAGAATTTGAAGAGAAAGCTGAGCAGGGGGAATATATTTTTAGATGAAAGGTTTTGTCCCAGTTACAATAGCATAATGAAGGAGAAATTCAGCACATTTCACCAAGCATCTGATCTCATCCCCAAATCAAACGAATCCTGAAACCTGGAATAGCTGCACAAGGAGGTTAGATGGGACCTAGCTACTTTAACCTGCTCATTTCATTTCCAGGTTCCTTTTAATTTTAAAAAATATTAGATAGATAACCACATTGCTAAATAACAGCTACAAAAACCAATATAGACATGCAGATTATTTATAAAAGAAAATTCAAAGGAGGATTTAGGTCCTGACTATTGGAATCAAGAATAAATCAATATAAAAAATAAATTAATCAAGGCAAACCATTTTGGATCAGCTGGACGGCAGAGACAGGCGTTCTTTAAAGAAAACCAAAACCAAACAACCAAATCCCATCTATTCTATGGTTGTGAAGAGAGTCCTGAAAAGGTGACGCAGCTTTAAATGACATGATGTCTTCTTCTGTTAATAGACAACTAGGAGCTACTGGGGCATGAGCCTCCCCAGACGTTTCACTCAGTGCCTTTTTAGAGCCCGATAACCCTCCAAATGTCAGCGTTATTATTTTCCTGTTCTTCAGTGCAAGCACAGGAGGCAAGTTCCAGTGTCCCCAGAAACAGCACATTGAATTTATTTATTTAAACTTTTCAACACATTCAGAAGAAATACAAGCGCGTGAGCACTACTGCATGTCCCAAAAGAACAGCAAACGACGGGAAACGGGGATTAGCCACCAGATAGACAGAAAATACAGCCTAGAAATTCCATTGACGCTTCATTCCCCACCAAGCCACGCTGCACTCTGCTCATTTTGGCAGTGATAGCAGCAGTAAAAGCGTGAAATCTAGGCTGATTCGGGCACATCTCCTTTAAACGAAGGCCTTGGCATTGGTATTTTAGCAGCCAGAGCTCTGAAACTCCTTCATGGCACAGCGAGTTCTCAGTAACGTCCTCCTGGCTCCACATTCTCCCAGCACAAACTGCACTTTCCCTCGCAGCCCTACCCACCTCCCAGGTCCCAGGGTGGATGAATCCAGCTGTAACACCCACTGAGCTCCGTGTCACTCACTGCAACACTCAAATACCTATTAGCAGGAGGCCCAAGCTAAATGAAGCCCCTGAGCCCGAGGCTGCCCACACTCGGGCAACCACATGAGTAAGGGCTGAATGTGCCGACCTGCTCAGCACAGATCCTGCCACAGAAGGACAAGGGGAAAATCCTCGCTCACATATTAGCTTCTTTAAATCAGCTCAAGGACAACACGCCTGTATATGTACAGTAATGAAGTACTTACTGCCAGAATTGATAAACAGGCCTTCTGGAGCAGGGCAAACATCTCCTTGCCCCAGGTAGCCTGGGACCGTTGCTCGCACTGTTGGACTTGCAGGCTTCCCGGGAGGGATATAGGGCTTGGAAAACCTTGCCAAAGCCAGCAGATCCCCACTGGCTTGGACATGAGGCCCCCATAATATATGAGAGCAGCCAACAGTGGATACTTCAGGAGGAATGTAAGAAAAAAGAGCTGTATAAATTACATTTTCCCTGAACACCTTCCCTTCTCGGCTTAAAATAAATGGAAATTTCCCAAGTTAGAGGTTGTGCTACTCCCTGGTGGGTTTTGTACGCACTGGTGAATGATTCACCTTCCACAGATGTGTTTAATTTCCCTCTGGATTTGTTTGCACTTCTGGTCTTTGCAACATCTGAGCTCCAGAATGTTATCGTGCCACTCACTACTGCTTGTGCCTAAAATCAGAATAACTTCAGTGCTCAACATGTCCTTATTTCAGCTTGCTAGCGCTGAAGAGTACTAGAGAAAGACATTTTCTGAAACATTCCGCGTTTCTATTTCCAGTCCAGATAGGAGGCAGAGTGATTTATGAGCAAAGTTGCCTGAGAAAACTTCAGCACAAACTATTCAGGTTTCAGGATTCATTTGGCTGAGAAAACTAGAATTCAAATCAGTTATTTTCTTAGAACTATTTCACATTTTCCTGTATCATAACTCCTYTGAATTCATATTCTGCCTTTCAGACAAAGAGAACTTGCACTTTTCTCTGCTTTCTAGGAAAAAGCAGGAGCTGCATTTCTGTCAAGTAGACTATAACCGTGCCTGTGTTTTTTCTCATAATTTGGACCATTGATTGGAAAGGCAAGGAACAGCAAATTTAAAATATGTTTACTTCATCACTTAAAATTTGACTGGAAATGATCTTCCCTGTGGGGGAAAAAAGTCTGTTATTTCAATGGACTTGCTTTTCTTTTACGGAAACAGTTTCAACCAAGGTTCAGAGCACTGAAATCCACAACTTCGTTATTAAATCCTAATTTAATACAAAGAGACCARTTCACACCAGAAGTGCTCTACCCTTCCCTACAATCCTTTAGAAGGAGAAGCAAGGCTAATTCCTGTCATATGTCCTAGCTTTGACTGACATAAGGGCAGGTGCTGACTCAGGAAAATATGTTTCCAAATCACGTGTGAATAAATGAATTTCAGATTCATTAGCTAAAAAAATGGTGAAAAAAAAGAAAAGAGATTATTCCCTAGGGCTTTCAGACTTRACTATGGAAGGCAGTTTGAAGGAGAAGAACATCACTCCCTCTTCATTAAGAGGGAATTAATTACGGGCTGCTGTTTCAGTGACATTTAAAAATGTGACATGGGCAAAGATCACCCGTGTRAAAACTGGTGAATTCATTTGGAAGCTTTTGAAAAGCACAGAAACCAGGCAGGCTCCAACCACAGAGATTRTAAGACTAGGTCAGGTGAAAGCAGGAAAGTGGCTAACTTTTAAAAGACATCTGKGCACTGAAGAGTTAAAACATTATTTTGAAACACAAAAGCCAAAATTTTTGCCTGTTGTAGATTATTTGCAAMAGAGTTTCTCACTTCAAGGATCCCCACAGGCATCCAGGAGAGCTGCAAGTAACTCTGCACTCTAACAAAATTATTACAGACTACAGAAACCTCATCCAGCCCCACTGACTTTTGCTTTCCTCCTCACACAACTCCAAGTCAACCATTTTTGTCAATTCCTTAAAATCTAGGCAGGAGATTTGTTTGTATTTTCTGCAATATTGCCAGTTTTAGAGCAAGTCTATGCATTTAGAGCATAAATAGTGTAAGGTGTTGTCAATCAGGAGCACTCAGAAAATACTGAGCCACAAGATTAAAAGATTATCACGAGATTAAAAGATTAAAAATTTATGTCTGCTGAACATTTTCTTGTGTTCCCATCACAAGCTGTCATTACCTGCCCACAAGAATGATCCAGAACTTGTGCTTTTTATGAAAAATTAAAATATATAATTTTCCTCTTAAATACCTTTTTTTTCTCTCTCGTGTTCTACCTTTTTTTAGGTGGAAAAGGTAGGAACCCCACAAAGACTAAAAACTAAATTCTTTTTTGTTCAGTGAATGGTCTGGTGACGATCTTACCACAAAAATATGAGCATAAAGGGAAAACACTGCAATAAATATGCGGGTTGTTTTTCAATCCAAGCATGGAGATGTCAGCTGGCTCCCTAAAAGACAAGTTTGTTTGTTTCCTTAATGTTGTTTTCACTCGCGGCGCAGCATCGCTGTAATTGACAGCCCTAATTAGCGGAAGGACCTGCCGGGCACAAGGCGAGCGGCGTCCCGGGAATGGGGACGTCCGTCTCCTCGGGATGCCCGGCACAGCCGCAGCAGCTGCCAGCAGAGCCTCTGACTGCCGGGGCAGCTCTGCAAGCAGCATAAAGCTGCTAATTGAACGCGATTTATAAGCACTAYAAACACAACGAGAGTCCAATTTGGGGCAATAAGCTTGGATTCTGAGGGCTAAAGGGCACCGGAGCCTCTGGGGGTTTCTCTCTTCCCTTCTGCACCCACTGTCATGGTACAGATGCTTCCATGATGAATGTGTTGGGAAGAAAATCATATTTATCTCACTGTGTTCAGATACCTGTTCTCATGTGGGTTTTGTAGCACCATGATACATTTAAAAGCTTTTTGAAGACTAGAATAGTCACATGTGGCCATAAAAGCACCCAGAAGCTCAGGACGTGCCTGCAGGCCAGCAGCATCTTCTCAGGAGAGGAAAGCATCAGTACTTGAAGCCCAAATAATACACAAATGTAGGTGTGTGGAGGCCAAAGCACAAATATTAAACATATTTCCACTTCATTATCATTGCTCCTTCCCTTCTCGGCAGTCTGACACGCCTGACTCAGCAGCAGAACGCTCATATGGAGGAAAACACGCCCTGCAAACCTCAGCAACCAAAGTCTCACACCCAGACTAAAGGTTTCAAACAGAAAAGGTTATCCTCCTTGTAGAATGAGAATGTCCTTTAACTGAAAACTCTTCTGGGGAAAAAAAATTGCAAGGGAAACAGGAATAAACCATAAAAGTCACTGTAAGCATAACACTGTAATGAATTAATTTCTATTCAAAGAGCAGTTGCTCTCCTCAAGAAGCAAAATCAATAGGATCTGTTTGGTACTGGAACTCTACAAATGTAGATTAGTACAGCACACCATGGGCAAAAATGCATATAGTGCATTTTTACAGCTTGTATATTATCAATAAACACCTAAAGAACAGAGAGGACCCACCACGGCTCTTCTAGAGCTGGACTCCTGCCACGGAGGAGGAAATTTTAACTAACATGCTGCTCTCTCACACACCTTATTCTTTCAGACAATGCTCAGGAAAACTAATTTGCCATTTTCCTTTTCACCATRGAAGAGAAACGGGCAGATCTGGCAAATTCCTGAACTCCCTAGTCCTGCCTGAAGAGCCAGATGAAGCTCTAGGTGGTTCAGCAGATCCTTTTCATGCCTGAAGTTTGGAGAAAARCATCCGTTGGTTTTGGTTTTTTTCAGCAGCGTGCAAGCCTGTGAYTTTCAACACTGAGTTTGTTTGAATGTGTGACAGTTCTTGCCTTTTGAAAGCTATTAAACAGTGCTGCAATAACAAGTGCCTGAATTTAGCTCTTTCTTATAGGCATTGTTGCAAACTTCACTTACTAAATGGAGCAAAGAAAGCTCACTCCYCTACTCACTAAAAAAATGTTTCAGAAGCCTTCTAGGAACTGTATGTGACCCATCAAAATAAGACACTTTTAACAACAGACAGATATTGCTGAGACTTACAGGTAGCACTTGTTTAATATTGTCAGGAACAAGCATTGATTTCTTAACAAATGAATGGAAAAAGCCAATATTGCTGACAAATTCACCTTCCCCATCAATAGCGAGCCTGCATGAGGAGGCTGCAACGAACCTCCCTGCAGGATTATACCTGGAGTGGGAGGTACRAGGTAGTGCAGCCTAAATGAGACAGTTTTTCTTCTCCTCATTTCAATTTGCAGTATTTTCCAGTCGATTCTTTCCTAGMACAAGCTCAAAAATTGTCAGTGCTAATTGAGCAAAATGGGTGCAAGCCTGCTAAAGACACATTGCCCACATAGTGAGGATCTTTGCTCTAATTCAGAAAAATAAATGCAGATGTTGTCCCTGGGTGGTAACTTTTGAAACACTGTTAGTTCAATCTGTCTAGTCTTGTCAGCTCCCTCAAAGACACGGGGTATTTAGGCTGAGCCTTCCTGAGCAAGCTGTGGGCACGCTCAACTTGGCATGCACTGCAACATGGCAGCAAAAACCCGAGCCGACCCCTACACCAGACGAGTCAATTATGACAAGGGACATGATTGATTTTATTCACCTCAGTACAGCAGTGCTGGTCCTAACTCCTGCCCTCTGGGCTTTTCATATTCGTGTCAGCCACCRGACTGATTTTTTCACTTCTTGTGATAAAGTAAAATCATTTTGCAAAGTGAATAAAGGGACATGATTAGCCATTAAATCAAAAGGCTAAAAATGCAAAATTAGAGCAGATAAATTCATTAGGATGCTTAAAGTACTTCTAGTCTGCTATTTTCCAGCTGTTAAAAAGAGTAAACCAACACACAGGAAAGATAAACATCTTAGAGAGATCTGTGCATGTGAAGCTTTACACCATGGCTCCTTTTTCTCCCCCATCCTGCTCAGCTCCCTAACKGTCTCCATCACCAAAACTCAATAATTTCTCAGGATATCCCAGGAATTTAATACTAACTACAGCTGACCCATAGACTGAAGAACTCGCAAAACAACAGAACTAGGCTGACCTAGGCAAGAGACAACTTGATAGTTTGATTCCGTAGAGATCAGAGGCCACGGGAGTACTACTTTTCAGTCATCAAATAYTGTCAAATTAGGCAATATTACTGAGGCAATAATATTGTCTTAACGCAAGGTAATATAAAGTATTGCCTTAATAATTAAGTACCTAATAGAGTCCTTAAGTATTGCTGTTATTTACTGCCTCACTTTCAAATCAAACACTTTATATAAGCACGTAAGAGGGATCGAGCCTTATATTTTCCATTAAGCAAAAGTAGTTTTCAGTAGTTATACCAGAAATACATAAAGTCAGACAAACAACCTGCAGGAGTAACACAGGTATTATTTATTTGGACTTGCAGCCACAATATCACCTAGACAATCTTGGTAAGTCCTTCTGTGTCTATATGCCATGACTCTACAACTACCAGGCAGTTCAGCCCCCAAAAACTGTGAAGCAGCAGCGGGCTTTAAGATATAKAAGACAAACTGCTTGTGGAATCCTACTGATGATGATGATGATGAAAAGAGGCAGAAGGAAGGCACAGGCACAATGCATGACCAACAGCTCAACTAATGGACCCATGTTTATCCCTGTAATTGGGTTAATTTTTGCTTTGCAGAAATGGAAGGGATAAAATCCAGAAGGCCACACGGCTTTTCTGCTAGAACATCCCAAGCCTCACGGGAGAGTCAAGCACAAAGTGACATATCTACTGCATGAAACTTGGGCAGCGACAGAGTGCCATTTAACACTGCTTTAGGTGCCAGCAGCTGAAACATCATGGAGCCCAGCAGCAGGGAAGTTACTTCCCCTGCTCTGCAAACCACCGCACATGGCAGCTTGTTGGCACCATCTGCTAGGAAAGGTCCATCAAGGGAATCAAGGTAGACACCTAGGGGTGTCCACATTTGAAATTCATTTAAAAGAGAGGAATACCAGCAAAAAAAATCCATAAAAACAAATAGCTTATGCTGTCAAAAGGACTAAAGCTTTTGAGGAAGAGCAGCAGCTGGCACAAGAGCAGCCCATCTGAGCTTCAGTGCTGTCCCCAAGCACCCCGCAGCCCCCTCTTTTCATGCTCCAGCATCTGACAGGTAGCCTGATTTTACATCTTTCTGAGGGCTTTCAACAGCACAAATGGCTGGTGAAAAGAACAAGAAACATCCCTTAAATAAACTACCCATCTAACCAGACAGCTTTAGCAATGGCTGAAATTAAGGACAGCTACCTCCTTAAAAATTCACAGCCCGAACGGCAGCATTCAGCTCATGGTCTGCRACGCACAATTTCACTGTCACCCAGGAAATGTGGCTTGCACAGGCCTGGCATGAGCTGCAACTCTGCCTCCAGTTCGGAAGCCCTTGGATGAGGTTAATCCCACCTTAGGGTACGTGTCTTATCTTCAGATGGGACAAACTGTGCTTGAGAAACGCCAGCTGAGAAGGAACACCTGGAGAAACGGTGAYGACGGAGTTCAGAAAGCCACCCCATAAGGACAGTGCAGAAGGAAAGGGAAYGTTTTAAAGAAGGGAACCTGGACTCCAGAGAAAGGTTTTGATAACATAATCTTTGCACATCATACCTTACAACACGTTTTGGTAAGAGAGGGTGTAAATTAAAAGGTTCATAAAATAAGGCCCCAAAGTAAAGGTTTCATTTAGTATATGAATGTCTCCTCTGCTCACTGTAATAATATTGAGTAAAACGTGCTATAAGACAGTCACTGGAGCAGGTGCACTTAATTCCCTTTGGGTAAGTTGGCCTTCTCACTGAAAATGCATCATGCCTATCCTGATCAATTCTAATTGTTTTAATCCAATATCACTAACAGCTACAAATGCTATTACGAAGCCTACACGTTCAGAAAAGATTAGYAGAGTCCTCTCGCCCCGCCGCGTACTGACACCAGCAGTATATTCACCCCTCTTGAGGATTAAGGCTGGAATTAAGTCTTTCAGTCCAACTATGTAAAATTGGCYGGTTTGGAGGGGGAAGGAGATGGATAGCAGTTAAATCCGAATCGCAGAGATGGAGGAGGAAGAACAAGGACATTTTCAAAGCACTAGCAGCAAAATGAGGTTGTACATCGCAGACTTTCATATCGACAGGTACTAAGAAGCTCAGTCAATACTTCAGATACGAGAGGCAATGCACAAGGCCATGCTAATTACAGAAGGGAAGAAAATCTACAAGCAAACCCAAAAGATGCCAAAGGGATGAGGGCAAAAGCAGTTGCAAGTAGGTGCATGGTGGCCAGGTATCTTGAACCCCCTTTGCTGGCAACACGCCCCGTGACAAAAGAGARTCCTGCCAAGATGAGCAGGGGCTACCTGAATCGTTATGTTGGTTATCAACACCCAACCCCAGACCCATTTGACTCTTCAGACTTTTAACCTGGGAAATATCAGCTCTGCTCTTTGAACCTGCTGTATGCTGGACAGCAACCCCTCCATGAGAGTTTAAAAAAGGCACACAAATCACAGGCACTTGTTTCCCTACCTGAGAGCTGTACAAATCAATTGAGAAAAAATAAATCCAAGCACTACCCACCATGCCTGGCATCAGTCGGTTCAATGTCATGGTAACTACAGAGAAGCATTTCTCCATGTCTTCAAGTCTGGAGCACTCTTTAAAGGMCACAGAATAAACTTACCCAGTTTTCAGGCTGACCAAGGCATCTTCGACTCCTTTCTGATTGTACTTGGTCATGTAGAGGTGCATATCTGGGTAGTTGTTCCTGATGTTCCTCTCCGTGCTCCCATTCGGAACGGTTCCAAACCGAAATGGAGGCGAATAATCGTGCGGCCTCTGAAACTGGGGACAAAAGGGACAAACAAAGTGCTTCAGGTGTTCAGAAAGGGTGGCAATGAAGACATCTCCTAAGCAAGGAAAACCCAACACCGGGTGATTTCAGGGTGACAGGATGGGGTAAGCTGTCTCCAAGCTCTTCCRGGAGAACCCTGGGAGTCAACTCAGTTCTGCTACAGCAACAACTGTGTCTTCATGCTGGTGTAACTACACAGAAATAGCTACACACACACAGTAACATCAGCTCCGTTCTGTCATTCCAATGCAATCTGTCCTGTGCACTGTACTACGGCTTGAGATACTGGAAGACGCTCCTCATCTGCCCATGTCTGCCTGGAAAGCCAAAAATACAAGCAGATGTGCKGGGATTTAACGAGCCAAAATGCAGGGCTTTAGCTGATACTTGCCCCTCTGCCAGTCTGAGCAGAGCCTCCGTAAGGACTGCGCCCACGGGAAGCCCTTCACTGCTCCTGGACAGGGATAGCAACGATGGATCCAGAGGATCCTTGGGGAAAGCTTGTGCCGGGCAGCAAGGCTGAGCCTGGGGGCTCAACCATTGCATGGAGATTTGGGAGGAATTACAGCCTCCCGCATCTGCCCACGTGGCAGCTGGTTCCCTCGGCACGAGCAGAGCCTCTGCAGCTTTCACACCTCCAGCCTGGCCCCTGCTCGCATCCGCACRTTCCAACCGCGAGCTATTTGCTCATGCTCACAGGGATTTAGGCAACAATTCTACCCTCCGTATCTCTGTCACATCAGCACACGGAGGCAGGGACCACGTCCAAAGGCTCAGCAGGAGCCCGGGGCACACTCAGGTTTCCGGCTCAGAAATCATTCTGACAATCTCAGATAAACAGACCTGAAAGTTTCATAGGTCCATTTTCAACATCCCCCTCTGACTTTTAAGAGATGCTTCAGGACTGAGCTAAAATGCTGCTTCAGGAACTACATTAAAAGCTCTCTCAAATTAGAGGAGCTACTGGCTAACGAGGAAATTCAGCTGAGCGTTAATAAACGCAGGCGCCCAGGACTTCCACGGCAAAACCCAGGCTGCTGCTGCTGCGATGGGGACGCYCGAGCTGCAAGAGGCTGCTAATATTTACACGGCTGCTGCTTCCTCGGGGCTGCATATGTAACACTGCTCTCGTTACAGCCTGGACTCAGGGCATTAAGAATCCCCATTAGCCAGCGCCAGTTTGGCAACAGAATACAAAGAGGCTTATGCAAAAAGTGGGAGTACTTTCAATCCCATCAAGCCTTGACCGTGGTATTACTGCCACAACAATATTTTCATGTTGCAGAACTACAATTAAATGCTTCATTTTAATGAAACATATTTTGACAAAGTGTAAAGGAATGAATTTTATTTTCCTCTACTCTTTTAGATAACAGACCTCTTCCTTTTCTCAGTTTCCCCATTCACAGCTTTACTATTTAAATGACTATTTTGCAACTACCTTCCACACTCTAATTGACCCAGACCCTACCATTCCACTGCATCCTTGTCACGGGTTTYAGCCTAGCTCTGGTCTCTCCTTTCCATGTTTCCTATGCAACACTGAGGCAAAGCTTACTCTGAGGTTCTACTGATGCACCTGTAGCTTGCTAGAGACTTCATTTAAATATACAGATAATTAATTCCCTGAGTAATTCCTGAGAYGATTCCTAATATGTGTTTCAAATTTTCCTATAGGCTGAACTGTAGGAAAGAAATTTAAGCAATCAASGCTACATTTAAGACCTGTAAAAACTGCTGCTGTTCACACGGTTGACACTTTGGGGGCAATTCAGCTTGTGCAAGCTCGACTGCCACCCCTGGAGTGGCACAGGAGAACTAAGGAACAGCAACATCATGGTGGAGATCTTGGCAATTTATCAGCTGAAATTTTGTCTGAACGTTTTCACTTTTCAAGTGCATTCACAGAGGTGGAAGCTGTTTGGCCAAGGGGGAGGAATCCTCACGCAGGAAGGCTGATGGACGCAGGGTACCAGTTCTGAACTGAACATCTATGTGACTCAAAACCATTTCTGCAGAAGAGCAGAGATTAATAAAACGGACTTGTTCATTCAAAGACCATAGGGGATAACAAGCAATTTAAGCAAGCAAATAACTCTTAAATGGATTTCAAATACTGACAATTCAGAGAGACAAATAGCTCCAAACACCATCCATTACCGGGAGTTTCCTGGCACCACACATTCAACCAACAAATTTTAACAGTCACACTGAGATTAATTTTGGAAGTCATTATCTGTTACTGCTGCCTGCTCATAAGCAACCTGCAAATGCAAAATAGATAAATAAATAAATAAAGYTTAAATTGTTTTTTAGCAATAGCGCACGTGTTTGAGGCATCTAAAGATGTCATCCATAATTTTAAATTCATCTTCTAAGAACTGACACATCTCGGAGAAGCATCTAGGCTCTGTGACTGCAAAGAAACATCTGCGTGGCAGGTACAAGAGGGAAGAAAGCGGCACTGAGACTCCACACGCACTCGTTTTCCCTAAAAAAGCCTCACGGTGGGAATTAAAATATATCATGTCTACCTGGCGGCGGTTTTCTTCCTAGACACTTTGTAAAATGTTGGAAAAAAAAAATTCTGCTAATAAAATCCTTAAATTTAATGCAGAAGCCTCCTGCTTGAATCCAAATTGCAAAGAGAGCTGCTGTATTCGGGAGACTGGCCAGGTCTTTCATGTCCTGCCTGCTGCGAGATCTGTGCTGCGCAGGGTAACCAAATCCAATCAGAGAGATCTAGCATTCCCACACTATACATCTCAGCTGAGAAAACAGTCCTRTTACTTGAAGTTTGGCTTACTTTTGCCTTAATAAAATGGATAATTTCATTAAAGTCAGTAATGCGATCTTTCACACGCGTTAAATACGGAGTTAAAGGGATGATTTGCATGCTTGCCTARCAAGGTTGGTATTCAGAGCAGATGCTAGTTACTGCCCCAGGGTATTTTAAGGAACCATGAAAAGAAATATTAAAAGAGAAGAAAATGGCAAATATTCTCCCTCCACTAACACAAATTTTAATGGGAATTTACAAGTGTCAYCCAACATTATCCATCATCACTCTGCTAGAACGTGATGCAGACATATCCATAAAAAATGAATACAAAAAAGTCCAKAACAAATAAATATATTATATATAAATATAATATCTTATAAAAGATAAAAATAAAAACAGYGTTACAAGAATACTGTGGAATCCTGCAGAACCAAGCAGCCTTTAAAAGGCAGCCCTCACGATATCTAATAATCTTGGAAATAATCCCTAACCCATGTGCACATGGGGCCATTCCCAAATGCAACTGTGTGGAGGGATCCAGAAACTACAGCTCTGCAAGATAACTCAGCTCACTGCTTTTTCCACTCTCCTTTAGTAATACCAACACTATTTCTTTCCATGAAAAATGGCATAATAGCCTCAAAAGTAACAGC
This sequence comes from Eudromia elegans, assembly GCA_003342815.1. NCBI lineage: Eukaryota > Metazoa > Chordata > Aves > Tinamiformes > Tinamidae > Eudromia > Eudromia elegans. Next base: position 1,930,524 of record PTEX01000031.1, on the reverse strand, counting down.
TGCCATGAATACCTGCTTTGCTGGATACTTTTGGACTCATTTTCTGTACATTTTTTTTTTTTTAGGAACACAAGGCTTTTAAAAATCTTTTACATATACAAGGGTGTCAAAATATAATTTTCTTCTCATCTTCTGAATCACTGGAGTTTATGCACACCCACCCCTGGTAGCTCCAGCACAGGCTGTGCCACGTCTTGCTGGGTGACACGGAGCTGGCGTGGCATTCAAAAATATACTGGCAACACAGTGAAGGGCGAGGAAACTCTCAGGAGGTCTCCAAGCCAAAAAGGAGAGTAAAAATCACGCCATTTCATGTCCAACAAAGCCCAGAGGTAATGCTAGAGGGTTACATGTCCTGCAGGGAAGCTACGGAGTGCTGGGGTCAGGGATGGCTGCTCAGAGAAGGGTTTTTCCTGGCTTCTCTTTTCCTCTGTAATCTACCACGCCTGGAGCTGGATGGAGGACCCCAATATCCTGCCCAGGAACATGCTAGTGCAGGGCAGCACTGACAGAAGAGCTTGGCTCTTCAGCTGTGACAGCAGGAAAGAGTGAGGAACGGAGAGAAATGAACTGATTTATCACACGAGCATCACCGACTGAAGGCCAAATTAACGAATATGGATGGTGATCTTCAAGTTTATGAACTGAAATTATGCTCAGCCATGAGGGTTTTTTTTCATTAGCCAGAACGGTACCTCTTATTAAATCCCTAGCTATTTCCACCTTCTAAATAATTGGCAGCTTCTCAACAAATTCTTGTATCGACAACTTGTAGATATTTGTTAAAAATAATTCCATCCATCCCCACTTCTGTCTCCTGATAGGTCCCTGCCCACAAGAGCTTTGCCTGTAGCAAGGATCAGAGTCATCCACAAAAAAATCTGTGATGATAATTCTTGAACTATTCTACTATTAACAGGGTGCTGAAGCAAGACAGCAGAGAGGGCAGAAAAATAATTTAACATCAATCATATTATAGTCCCATCRATTGTCATCAGTTATTTGAAATGTTAAGAATCAGAGCAATCTTCAGATTGTAGAAAAGGCAAAAAATGTGTAGAATAGAAGAATGTTTAAAAAGAGATGCCTGCTTTTCAMGATCTCCTGATCTACCTCTATATGCTTCAGACAAAAGTCACAGATCAAATAAACGAACAGAAGATTCTTCTGTTCAGAAGAGCAGGCACTATTTTATGACTCATTTTTTTTCTATTTTTATCCTATTTATYGTGAAAATCAAATTCCCCCTTGTTTAGAGCACAGAAAATCACTGAGATAAGCAAGTCCTTCACTCCTGCTCAAGTCTTGCGCTGCTCCCAGCCCTAGGGACACGGGGCTGGATRGGGTGGCCGGGCAGAGCCRGCACCCAGGGCTGGTTCTGGTGCAAGCCCAAGCCCTGCCCAAACTAGCACCTCCCAGAAAAACGGCCCGTGCTTTGCTGAAAACAGCAGAAAAGCATTTCTCAGTTCTTTTTTTTTTTCTCTTTCATTTTAATCCTCATGAGAAGAATACCTTTCATCTGCTCTTACTAAGTATATTGCTTTACCATGCAGGTATTTTTTAAACAAACTTCCTACTCTTCCAACGGTTTCCTCAACAACATAACTTCCTAAAAACAAAAGTACTATCATTTTGTTTTCTTTTTATCTGTCTTTCCTCTAGCCATGCTTGCAATTCACGCTGTGATAATTCAAGAGAATGCTCAAAGCCTCCTCACAAAGAACAGTTAAAGCAAAAACAGACACAAGGCTATTTGAGTTGTTCCCTTCTTGGGAATAACAACTTCCTTTATTTTCTCTCTTGAGACAAAGCCCTTGAGAAATTCTCCCTTGTGCTATATTCTATTTAAATATTACTTCTGAATGTCAACATTTAGTTTCATTTGCAAATAGTGGGGCATGAACTTGAAAACRCAGTGCCCTTTCTGTGCTTGGTGCATCTCGTTTAGAACAATAATTTTGCAAATGGCCTTTGCCTGCGATGTGCAACACACACATCACAGACATGAAACAAATTAATTGCATGGGTTATGATTTATAAACCTACTGATTCAAAGTCACAAGATAGTACAAAGCTCTGGAAAGCACTCCTGCTCCAGAAGAAAGCTAGAGCCATATGCAAAATCAGCCTAGTTATTAGGATGTAAAGAACAGGGAATCGGAGACCAAGCTCTCCTGAGTATGCAGACCTACCTTTTTATCACTCAATCCAGTCACTTGGTCCACAAATTCCTCTTGGATCATGAAGGCAGCCAGGTTGGCAGTGTAACTAGCCAGGAAAATGACAGCAAAGAAGGCCCAGACCGACACCATGATTTTACTAGTCGTCCCTTTGGGGTTTTGCACAGGCACAGAGTTGTTGAACACCAAGCCCCAGAGCAGCCACACCGCCTTTCCGATGGTAAAGGATGGTCCATGGGGATCTGTAATTGCAAGGAAGGGTCTTTTTAGTTGCAGATACCCTACACAATAACAACAAAGTACTCACAAAGACAGGGATAAAAATATTTCAACACTTCCTGTACTTCTAGTGGAATCAGAGGTTTTATCATAGGCAGCCTCTGTTGTAACAACATCTCCATACTGGTTAAAAAAATATTTTAACAGTTTTGTATGGGCAACTATCTTCAAAAGTTAAAAACTGCACAACCCAGATTTAAGTTTTGAAAAGACACAAACTGTGTTATGTCTCTTGCAACAAGGTATGTGCCACAGTATGGCCCTTTTCAATCCTCTATTCTTCCAACATTATGCTTATTTAACACTGCCTACCCTCAGATAAGGACATTAAAGACCAAGATGAATTGATATTTCACTCACATTTATTAAYTTCCTACCCAGAGAAACCAACCAGTAAGTCAACACCCAGGAGCTGAGCACCCAGGTAACTAAGATTTTCAGTGCACRGGACTAAGGCCATCTCACGTGTACTGAGCTGGTTGCTGTGGCTTCAGCTGTGCTGCTATTAGAGGCAAAACCCTGGCCCAGGTAACSCAGCCAGTTCCCTAAGAGCTGCTGCTGCTCCTCCCAGTTAGCTATGAATTAACCAAAAGCAGGAACTAGCAGCCAGCCCTCGCTCCCAGAGAATGGCTCAAGAGGATTAGCAAAGATATTATTTTATATGTAAATATTATATGTAAAGACATAGACGTAGCATGAAATTTGTAGTCCCGAAACCAGAGGCAAGGCTCCTGCCACCGGAGGGGAGGCACCCGCGGGGCAGACATCACACACTGCTAGTCACCTGTTACACTCTCCCAGGGCTGATTCATCTGACCTTCTGTATAAGTGTCTGTTTGTCAAATAAATGGCAATTKAGAGAGGATGTTCCTGTGCAGGCAGCTGCAAAACTACCCCTTCCTTTCTCCTTGCACCCCAGGGACCCACAAGAAGAAACAAATTCAATTACATTTTCTGAATTCATTCTCTGTTCCCRAGACTTACAAGAACTTGTATTCATGAAATAGAGGATTTGCTATTACTAGACAGAGCAATAAACAGAACTACTTGTAACAGAAGAAACTGATGGATTTAAAGGGAATGATGTAAAAGAATAAACTCGAAGTGGGCCCACTCAGTGCATGTCCTCATTGCAGCAGGAAGGCTCGCTAAACGAGTGCAGTGTCTGCACGATGCTCTTGAGCACAACAGCTCAGACTATCTGTAGTTTATGAAACTACCTTCCAGGGCCATTTAAGATAAAGCTGATACATGGCTAATGTATATTTTCTGAGCAGCGATGATAAGAAAAGTATATGCCAAGGAAACAGAGTATAAGTCTTCTGACTGCACAGTGCCACACCATGCCCGGAGCCAGGAGGACACTTCATCATCAGGCCCAGCGCACACAGTGTCACAGGAAAGGAGAATGGCCCAGCCCCCAAGCCCTCCCTGTTGCACACGCACCTTCCTAATCACACTGCTTGTCATTATTTATGGATTAGCACTATTAGTGATTTATTAAATACTTGGCTTTTCATAAATTAACGGTATTTGGTTTTGGAAACGATGACTCGAAGCTCTTCTGGGTGCTCACTGACGTGTGTTTGAGTTATACATTCCTGCTTTTCAAAGGCTTCAGTCAATGGAAATCACAGGCCCCCAACATTAAAACAAGTAAAACCAATTTTATTTTGATGCTGCTTTAAGAAGTAAGAAGAATTTTGGCCATGAGCAGATTCATGGCTTTGCCATAACAGCACTGTGGTTTTTTCCCCCCTCTGAATATAATTAACCAGACTCAATGTAAGTAGCTGCTGGGTATTAAAGTCAACTGAGGTTCTTCTAGACTTTACTAAGTGAAACTAAAATATCAAAGACACGACATAAAACTGAGTAGAACGAGTGTAAATACTGCCCCTAAATGACTTCCCCCCCTCCAYGATTATCATACAAATTCTCTGAAGTAACATTAAATACATCTTTTCTCAAGACAGTCAATTTCTACAGATTAATTTCATTTTGGGCACTGTTTACAAATTCAGCAGCTTATCCAAATCCCAAGATCATTCCCTTTTTCAGGCATCAAGCCGATGAGCCGTTAGCCTGTACCCGTCTCYGGGACATAAACTCCATAAAACACATTTCAAACTAAGTGCAACAGAGTTTCACAGCTGCTCATAACTGCTGCGTTCCTCTGWCACGTTTGTTTTAGAAGGTGGAGGGCAAAGCATAGAAAAAAGATGGGGTTTGCTGGCCTTGGGGCAGTGTGAAATGCAAAGCTTACCTCTGCCTTGCGCCAAGTTCCTGTTGTATCCGACAGGACTGAAGTACTCAAATATAAAGACGGCCATGGCGGACACGATGAGGAGCATCACGAACATCATCACCCACACGGACGCACTGAAGGGCTCTGCAGGGAAGCACAAGCACAACCACAATGACGGTGGCCGCAGCAGAGCCCCGGTGCTCACGGCGCGGGCAAGTCTGCCAATGCCCTTCTGGGAAATAGCCACGTCTCAACATATAAAGAGATGAGTTGTGCTGAAATACTAAAAGAAAGCAAGAAAACCTGCAACCAGCTGCTCTGCACAATCCTAAATCTTACTACAACTAACAGCAAGGGGYAAATACTTACTTGAACCACTGCATACTCAGCTCACAAGTGATGCACATACCAACACAAGGGCCCAGTCACTATGACGAGGTTTGAGCAAAGCTGGAGCAGCTCTGCATATGTTTAAGACTTTAAATCAAAGACCAGCTCTGCTAGTTTTCCATGCAGCAGAAAGTTGCAGGAAGAACAGCCAAACGCCTGCATTCACTGCARATTTTACCTTTCAGGAATTTTTTCTGTGGTTTGTTTTTCCCATCTCCATGATGGTGACAGTGGTGGTTCCTTTGAGTGACAAACACACCCCTCTGCAGGTCCTGCCCTCTGCTGTGATCACGTGTCTGAATAAAGACCCCTCAGGAAGAGGTTTTAATGGAAATCTGAGTGTCAGCACAAAAGGTAGGAAAAAAACCCATGATTAAACAAAATAGTAAGTTTTCAGAAGAGAAAAACCMAAAAGCCCTTTCAAATACCAGAACAAGCAGTAACTACTGAAAGGCTTGGATATGGCAGCAGTATGTGACAACAGAAATAGGAATCTTTTCTTTTCACAGATTGAGATTAAGAGCAGAAAACACTAAAAAATCCATCATGGGAAATGACTATGAGCAAGAGAAGAGGTTAAATGAGAAAAAAGTAGCTCAATGCGAACRTTGACAGAGTCAACACCGATGCATCACCCAGAACTACGCACGTAGCATAAGAAATCACGGGGGTCCAAGTGTGCAAATCTTAAAAGATCAGTYGCCTTTGCTAGAAAAAAAACAAGTTCCAAAATGCTGCACTTGTGATTCTGGTCATCTAAAGGGACAAAGCAGGAAAAATTTAAGTCAAACTAGGAATAAAATAAATTTTAAAGAATCTGATTAACCAGCTGGCATGGGAAAACACAGTGATGATACAATTGCATTTCCTTGAAGACCAAACACAGCACTATCAATTTTTATAACATTCTCACATCAGAAAAAGGAAAGGCTCCAAAAAGTCTTCTATGAAAAGCATCGGTGTAGAAATGCCGATAGTAAATCTGTCAAATCCAAATGAGACAGAGGGCAAACAAGACAATGCAGAAAAGCTGAGCTATAAACAACACTCAAAGCAAAACGGTCTTTAATAATTTAAGCGATCGTGTAAGGGAGTAGAAAATTAAAAGAAGTAAAATAAAAAGCTATTTAGAAGAGCAAGTAGGAAATTTGAACAAGTACAGAAACRAATGAATAATTAAGTTGATCTTCCTGTCACAGGATAGATCAATACATGCGTTCAGCACTCTCGTTTGACTTGCAAAGAATTTTTTTCCCTCAGATAAACACTAGTTTCTATAAGAGGTTTTTATACAGGGTTAAAATACCACAAAAATATGAGCATGTGAGTTGATATGAGCATGTGAGGTGTCAATGCACACTTCCAAGGCTGGCAAGGGAGAATGCTGAGCACTAACCAAGAGGAGTTCCTACACCAACTTTGAGCTTTACCTTACAAAGTTAATGCAGATGCACAGTTCCTATTCTGYACGCACCTCCAAAGGCAAAACCTGCATTTACCTGTGAACTCCSTTGGTCTCAAATACCCAGAGATTTGGATTTCCTTCATTTTGTTTGCTTGCTTCTAAATAAAGCTGACTGAAGTATCTGCAGCATTTTTAGAAATGTATTTGTGGATCTGGTATAWATGAACTTTGGTAAGGTATGAAATGTTTTAGCACGGATAAAGATTCTCACTTATAGAAGACACCCACACCAGAACCAGAATGCACCAAATAACGAGGAGCAGCTAGTGGGCTTGTCAGAGACTGAGATCCAGCTCAGACAAAATCCTGCACTTGTCGACACTCATCGCAACAACCCCGCAAAACCAAGTATCAATTACAATCAATGTTATTTAGAAAAATAATATCACATTTCACATATCTGTATCTTTTAAAACAATTATGCAAGGCAGCTCGATTTTTATGCATTCCCTTTAAAACAAAACCCATCTTTGAATTAATTCGGTTAGCTACCTCAGAGCATTTTGCACAGCGAAGCATTTTGTTACCTGACTCACATCTGATCAGAATAACCAGTTAATTCCAGTTCAGTGACAGTTTTGCCTAAGTCTTAACAAAAAAAAAAAAAAAAAAATAGATAGAACACAGCTCTGAGAACACTGCACTTGATTTATTGGTGCAGTAAATCAGATTTCTTCAAAAGTAATGCTATTGTATAGCGCCTTATAAGACAGAGTCTATTTTTTCATTTAAAATCCTATGCATGTCCAACTAAACCAAAAAGATTAAATGTATTTTAGAAATGTAATAACTACGCTGCTGTGAAAAGCGCAAAAGCAATGCCTGTTTTGATTGCAGCTGAAGCAGGTTTTTAAAAGACAAGAACAGTCCCTAGCAAATAAAAATCAACTGCACTTAAGAGCACATTTCGGAAAGCAGCACAAGATTTATCGCCCAAATTAAAATTCCAGCATGTGGCACCTACAATTTTAGGGGTGGGTTAAGTGTACAAGTCGATAGCTGATGGAAATGAAAAACAGCCATCCAAATATTTTCCTAGAAGGAGGGCCAACAAAACTTGTTTGGGTGTCAGTGGCTCTGGGAAGCTATTTGCTCACTCACTGTGGTGCATTTATTGGCCATTGCTGCAGCTTCACCAGGTACCCTTATGAAATAAAAGCACTGTAGTTAAACGATATTTTTGGTGYAAGAAAATCCAATTACTTGCCCAACGGTAGCTGCTACTACAATAACACCCAGCTCCTCGGTGACTCCCTGGGATTTCAGGGGAAGGGAACAATTTGCACTCAGCAATCTAACAAGAAGCATGTGGTCGGTGACCCAGCGGACTCAGAGACACTCCAGGGCTTCACAAGAGATCTGAAAAAAGGTTTTTGCTTTTCAATGAACATCGTGACCCAAGTCAAAAGGGGAGATGTAGAAAACCCTCCGCTGTCTCCAGTGCAGTGTTGTGGTGTTCAGCATGGAAGCCACCGGCATCTGCTGTCAATTTAGCGCTGTCACATCTATTTTAATTATAATGAAGCTTCCTTTTCTTAATTACTCTACAAGGATTTTTTATTATTATTTTGTGAACTTAAGCGTTAAACAGAGCTGAAATGATTACGGACTAAACCAGAATAACTAGAGCTGGTTTGAAAAAGCTCTTTTTCCAGATGCAGGTTTTCAGGACTGTTTTTTAAACAACGAAAATATCAAATTTGTTTTCCAGTTACTACACGTGAAGCCATCAGGACCCTCCAACACTACCCAAACTTCCAACATAATTCAAAAATCTACAGCAACTTGCCCATGGAGCACCTCAACAGGGAAACCCACCCGGCTCTGTAGAGYGCGACTAAATGATCCGAACGGGGCRGCCGCTCATACCTAGAAAAGCAGACGGCGAAACCGTGCCRTTGCTCCGCGACACCATGACGCTAATGCCCGTCTCGACGAACGGCACGGAGAAGTCGACCACTTCGGAGCGCTCCTCGTTGATCGTGAGGGACCCCACGGCCATGACGGCCCGATGATAAACCACCTGGTCCACAGAGAGAGACACGGCCACCGTTACTGCGGGGGGAAGACCACCGCTCCRAGGGACGTCAAAACAAACACGGCCACGGTTTTCCTTAAGAGCCTTTTTTACCTAACAGAACTTACTTCCCCAATCATTCCATTCCACACATTATTGACCTTTTTGCCGTGTTTCCCATTAGTCACCAAATACAGGTCGTATGTGAACTTGACCGTTTTGGACAACTTCTTCAGGATATCGATGCAGAATCCTTTGCAGCACTTCTTTACATTAGTCCCTTCATTAGTTGAGTTGCTGCCAACAGACAAGAGAGGCAAACATATCAACTGTGAAAAACGGAATCATAACAGCAATTTTCAGCATATTGTACACAACTTTCTGTAAACAKTTTTCCGAGATGAAAACAGTTACTTGCACACAGAGCTTAGTTTAATAGTTTTCTGGTTTGTTCCGTTTAGAGATGACATTCTCTATATTGTTWTATACTTGTGAGGGACTATGTTTTTCTCAACAGAGCAGCATTAATCCCAGGATGCTTTATATGGTGTTTGCAGTTCTCACTAATCTTGATTTTTTTTTAAAGATTCAGTAATACAATTGAATTCAGAGATATTTCTCATCTAAACAACGGCTGCATAAACATAAGGCTCCTCTCAATTATTAAAATGATTATTTGTGGAAATCTCCACTTACACAGACCAAGCTCCCTAACACCTGTTCAATTAAAGAAATGCAGTTATTATATCCAGCTCAGAAATGCGTAGACTGAAGCTCAGAATGGACACAGCAACACTGATAAATGCATGCTGAGAAATTTTCTACTGATTTCTAATGATTACTTGAAAAAGAGTGCAATTAAACTAGTGAGTTTTTCTCTACACTACATCGCAGTGGAATTTTGTGTGGTTTATYCTGTACCAAATTTAAGCATAAATATGTTTTTCAATAGGAGATGTTCTCAAACTGTGAAACACTAATTAGAGCAGGTGAACCCTAACACACCTGAAACCAGTTCCAAGAGGACTCCTTAAAACAGAACCTGCTTTCAGAGYAGGGAGCCTTCTTCCATGTGACTAGAAAGGGCTAATTCTAGTTGATTTTGAATTTATTGTAAACTTATGATCTTGTTGTTAATTCACTGTGATTTATGTGTATTTAACCAAGAGACGACTTGATTCCCTTGCAACTTACTAAAAAGAGAAACACGTGCAGGGAAAAGCCTACTATGTGGGGAGGGGAGCAGAGGAATAAAAATACCAAAGAGAAAACCAAAGCAAGGTGCAGAAATAATACAAGGAATGAAATAGGAATTAACAAGGTGGTAGGGAAAGGGGGGAAAAAAAGGATTATTGTTTTTAACGCAAAAGAAAGAAGGAATACCGTGTATTTACTCACTTAATTTTGACGAAYTTCCGGCAGGGCACGGTGTTCTTCTGGCACGTCTCCATGAGGGGATCCACGTCCTCCACGACGACGAAGGGAGCCTCCTCCAGCGTGACGATGCTCAGGTGGTTGTCGTCCGGGGCGCTGTCGGCGAAGGAGCTGTACCGCGGCCACACYGAGTACTTGAGGCTCAGCGAGTTGTTCTCCCATTTGCCCACCTGCAAGGCCAAGGGACACGGACGGCTGCCACCCGCGGGCTCTGTGCCCAGCACGGCTACCAGCAACTCTGGCGTGATACTGCCAAGGCAGCTGGCATAGGCCAGGGACACATCCTTATTGTACCCACACGTTACAACTGCCCATCATTTAGTCCTCACGGCAAACACTGTGTTTTATCCCGTCTTCCTTCATGCCAAATAATCTGAAAGGTACTGGAATAATCTGAAAGTCATGGTGCAAATCTCAATCCTGAAAGTAAATATGTGCTTAGAGGGAATGCAAGGAAGCATAGCCCTCTTTAAATGAAACTTTTCTAGTTATTTACTGTTATAAATTTTCCTCCTAAATTAGCCCACATTTTTTTCAGCTGCCAGAGCACCAGCAAGCAGTTAATGATTCATAAACGATATAAATATTTTGCAAACGTTACCATTTTGTGCTTAACTACTTTGGATCTATAAATCTAATTGCATGTTTTATCTATTTTACCTGACTAGCAATGACAGACAATACAAATGAGCTAGCGAGTCACAAAATTTATAACACAAATAATAATCCTTCAGTTACTTGAGCAAGACAAATTAGAACATAATCATGATACTGAAAAAATACTTGTTTTGCCAAGGAAAAACAGGCTGAAATTAACGGTATGCTACAGGTAGCCACTTGGGTCTGAAGAAGCCCAAGAAATTGTCACCCGCTCTGTCTTCTGGAGACTTAAAAATGAATCACAGCAGCTCCTGAGGACTGGGATTTACACCCACTCCTATCTAGGGAAACACACAAGCGTGTCCCCCTGCTTGAAGGACATGGCCACGACTCACGTCCCTCCGTCACCACCGCTGTGAGCAAACCTCAGTGTCAGGAGGCTCAAAGAAAAGGACTGGAGAAAACTCTCAGTGTCACAAAGGGTGGTGCAAGAATAAAAATGGCAGAACAGCTGGGTGCAAACCTTGCTGGTGGGTCTAAGAATGGCAAATGACGATGGATATTCATTAGAAAGTGCCTGCAGGCCGTTCTTGCAGCTTGGGAAACGCTCATGCTAAATTTTGTCAGCTCTAATTAGGAAATGGTTAGCACAGATGTTGCAGTTGCTGTGTTGCAAGTGCAGGATGCAACCTAAGTGAAGAGCTGCYACCTTCACTCGCCGTTGGGATTCCCACTCGCTGCGCTTTCGGGAAGGGAGGTCGCRCCTCCTCCTGTCTCCAGCAGCAGTTTGGAAGGTGCCATCGCTCCTTTCATATCCGTTTGTTTTAAAGGGAGGACAAGAGTTGCATTTTATACAAACGTGGAAGGCAGAGCCCTGTTCCTTCCTTTGAGRATATTGAGCTCCACCATCACCAAGGCCACCCGGACCGGCATAACCCCGACTAGGGCTTCCTTGAAACTAAAACTGTGATATATTGAACCAAAGTATCACAGTCCCACCAGCTCTCAATTCACATAAAGGAATTAATTTCACCTAATCTTCCCATTTTAACCACTGCCTCTGAAAGAGCAGCATGTACTTTCAACCAAAAATAATCATGATGGTTTTCATATTTACCATAAGGCGTACACTGAATTTTATTCACTGTGAAGCAGTTATTCAACAGCTTGGTTATATTCTCTTAAGTGAGATAAGGAAAGGATATTTTCAAACTCTGATGTCAGGTTTTTTTTAAGCTGGAAAGATTATTGTTTATTTGAAGAAGAATCTTCTCAGAAGACATTTCTGTATGGGCAACCAACACATTCRCTTCATTTAAAATATACATTTTGCAGTGCTTTAGGGACAGCTATCTTGGAAAGGGAAAAATGTACACCCAGGTAAAATAGTATCCCAGTCAATGGCCTCTTAAAATCCCCATCTCCTGCAGATGCTGGGCACACTGAGAAAAAACCCACCGGGCTTGCCAGCTTGCTAGCAATCCTCCCAGCAATCCCCCTTGGAACCGCAGTCCCGGAGCCTCCCTGCCAGCTGCAGAACTAACAGAAACGCTGCTTTTCACAGACAGAAATTAGGGCCTATGTTGGCTGCTGTGGAGAATACTGAAACTGTAACGCCAAAAAATGCAGGTGGGCATAAGATGAAAAGTTACTCACAGCCTCCAACTCTACTAAGGACCTCAAAGAAAAACATTAAATAAACAAAAAAATAGAGCTTTTGCTCATTTAAACCTTGTTTAGCTACAAATACTTAAGCACAAGTTAAAACTGCAGCACTATGCAAGCTGTTCACCAAGTATAAAGCATTCAAATCTGCAATTTAAGCTCAAATATGGAAAATGTTAGTTTTGCATGTGGTCAAGGGTCTTCACATACAACTGCCAAAACCTTTTTCCAAGCCTAAGTAACTCTTTAATATGGCACAAGTTACTTTCCCACAMCGCCAAGTTAGATCTCCATGGTAGGCACTTTGGCAAATCCAGCTCAAAGGAAAACATGACCCAGGATTGTCTCTCAAATTAAACATCTAACTAAGACTTAATGACCTTTTATAGCAAGCAAGATAAAATAAAGTCATGAAATATGAAGTCACTGCTCTGATGCAGGCTATGCAAAGCTGCTAATAACAGGAAGACAACTCCATCAAACAGAAACTAAAGATACTGCTGTTACGCATCGCTGAGCTGCAGCTTGGTCTGCCTACATTTCCTCTAAAGATGCTAATGGTATAATTTTGTGATTCATTACGGTTTAATTTTGAAAAAAATCRGCCATCTGATGAATTTGAATCAGCCTGCACAACCAAAGGAGCCAGCATAGAGCAAAGTACAGGACTGCGACAGTATAAAAGCTCAATATCTGCACTGGTTTTAGTACAAAACSTGACAGAAAGGAGAAGGCCCTGCTAGGAATTCTACATTGGAAAACCAAATGTCAGGAGGCCACTCACGCCTGAATCAGCAAAAACAAGGGCACCGTGGTGATCACTTGCCCAAGTCTGTTTAAAGAGGGAGTGTTGTCTGTGGCCTCCTCCTGCCCCAGGAGCACGAGCGGCCACCAGGCCACCCACCAGTGTCCCCTGCCCTCCTGTGCTTGAGGAAGTCACGAGTGGAGATAAACCTCCCAGGTGCTGGYCTGATGGTCCCTTGATTTGGCCAGCAAATGTGCAGGAGGAAGGGGAATGAACTTCCCTGGAGATGATTCCCAGGACCCTCGTTTCTCAAGAGGGTCCCACCGCACTGCACRTTCCGAAAGCAGCCTCTGGAGGTCCCAAAACATCAAACCTACCACATTAAAAGCTTCTAAAGAGAGAAAGATTAGTCTAGACTTGCTAGCCAGAAAAATACTCTAAATTACTGAAATAAAATAGACATAAATTTCAGAAAAAAAAAAAAAAGACTCTCAACTAGCCCAATCCCTTTTCCTTGGCTTACAAATTAATGGGAATTTGATTTTTTTTTTCTCCCTAAATCAAAATGGAAACATCCAGGGCTTCACAKAGAGCCCGGTGTTTCCGAGCTTGTGCAGCAGACCCAGACAGCTTGAACCCAAAGAAGAGCCAAGGTAGGATGGAACCCTGTCCTTGGGGTGGCCTTCCTCCTGCGACAACCAATTCAGCTGCAGGCAGAGCAGGGCAGTTTTCACACTCCTCCCTTCCAGCCCATAACATATTCCCTCTTGTGCTAGGGAATCACTCCCTTGGCAATGGTTGTACACAACAAAAATCTTTTATTTTTCTAAAGTATGACCTTTAACATCTCTTTTTCTTTCTTTTTAATCCATTTGCTTGACAATTAAATAAAGTAGAGAAGGAACATTTGGCTTCTAGATTAGGCCAGGTGAAAGCTGGAACTACGAGGAGTTCAAAGGCAGGTCTGAAAATTAAGATTTATGCCCCTGCCTTAAACCCAATTAAGTACATTTAGTTACAGTGTGTAGCAAATAGAGCTATGGAGAATAGAAAAGCATGTGCAGAGTGCAAAGAGCATCGAAGTGGGTCTAGAAATAGAGCTTTCCTTCTGCTGATACTCCGAAGAATCCAATTAACATTACTGGAGAAATTAACAGGRAAAATAAGCTCATTTTCCACAGACACTACACTGTCTCTGTTGCTAGATTATAAAGGGTTAGGGAGGAGAAAGCAAATATATATTAGGGGGAAGTTGAAAGTAATAAACACATTATAGGGTATTTGTAAAGCAAACACCTTTTGAGACAGGATATTCAAGCTAAGAATAACGTTCAAAAAAYGCAGCCGTGCTCTGGCATGGAGCTGTCAAGCACCAGCTCCAAATAACCTTTATTCTGCTGTGCGGAAATGCCACTAAACATCCCCAGGTTTCTGATAACTTTCTGTCATGCCTAATCAGATCGATGATAACGTGGCTTCAGCCACAGCGACATACAGAAGCTGGGATTCATCTGGAAAAAGGGCAATCAAATGATGGGATTCTCTTTTGGAAAGATTCTGCCCCTAAATTTTATGGGTTTGTCTTTTTTTGCACAGGACAGAGCACGTCCTCGTTCCCTTCCCGACGCCAGCAGGTTGCCATAATCCAGCCAGGGCAGCTGGAGCTCTGGGAAAGCCCACAGGCCCACTAAGGGGAGGAAAAAATTAAATTTTCACCTACAGCTTTAGCCAGGGCCAAAATTAGATTCTCTTCTTCAAAAAAGAGAAAGAAATACAGGCAATAATGGTAATTTTATCTACATTTATCCAGGAGCCCCAGTGAAAATTGTTTTTATTTTGGTATTCACTTAACAGGTGTAAAGCACACTTCTTTAATTGCAATACATTCTCAACCTTGTTTAACATATATGATATGCACAGCTAATTAGAGTGCCTGTGTTGGCCTAATTTAGCCACTAATTATATTCCAGTGTGCAATTTTAATATTGGATGGAGAGGGCTTATTTCTGATTAATCTTCTACATTTAAAAAAAAAGGAAAAAAAAAGGACTGTGAAGTTTGAACCTGGGTGATGATGAGGGGGCTGAAGGAGCCACCCAAGGTGGGKACGGGGAGCTTGGGGACCCGCACGCTGCTCCTGCTGCCCTGCCCGGGTTCTCTGCAGAGCTCGCAGCGCTTTGCTGCTGTTTGGACAACGCTGCTGCTGGCAAAATCATCACATTTCACTGCAATACGCACATTGGACTTGTCTTATTAAAAATCTCTTGCCTGCGAAGAGCAGCCCCATTGCCTGTCAAGATTAGCACGAAGGCTCTGATCGTTCACGTCACAAGTTTGAGCAGCTGCTTTAGGATCTGTCAAAATATCTCGCTGGATGCTGCTGAACATGCCCAGAAGGCTCCCAACTATTATCAGCCAGCCCGCTCTTCTCTGAATCAGATACGGGACAAATCTCTCAGTCCACCCCATTTCTGTGGGWAGTTTCCGTTTCAAAGTTTAGATGTTGAGTCATTGGTAAAGCAGAAAGGAACTTGCTTTCCTGAAGGAAGATATATGCTCCTCGCCTATGGTTTAATGGATTTGCTGTGACCTCAAGCCTTGAGTCAAGTACATCAATTTTGAGACCAAGGAAAAAATGTGCTCAAGTAAAAGCAGATTATTATACTAAAGGCAAAGGAAACTGAAGTGAGTTTTCATTTTAAATCTTGTATTTCCAGGAGGAGACTGCCTAAATAAATAAATAATAAAATAACAACTTGTGATTTCCACGTACGTTAGTTACATTACAAGGATTAGCAGACTGCTGCATTATCAGCTTTTCACACAAGTGAATCACCTTACTCGATGCTAGGACGCTTGTTTTCCAGGTAGGACTGAGGATATCTAATGAGACTTCAATGCACCGAGAGCCTGCGAACCCCCCACAATGGATGTAGCTGGAGGTGCAAGCAGAGATCCGTCCCCAAATGCAAAGGAGGGAACAGCAGACCATCTCCAACCTAGATGGACTTCAAACTGATCATAGCAGCGAGATAAGGAGGGAGAACCAGAGGGAAGGAGAAGGAGACRTGCTAAGGGAGAAGGGGCAAGACATGGAGAGCACGCGAGGACGGYGTCGCAGGCCCCGCGGGAGGCACCCGAGGCTACCGCAGGCCCCAGCAGCRCTTGCTTTGAAATACTCTGTGCTCATAGAGTCCCAGTTTCCGTGCTGTTATTAGCTCATTTTTCATCAACTTCAAACCAATTTCTCTTTGCCCTTTGAGTGGTCTCTTAAGAGAAGGTTCAAGATATGAAATATTGATTCCGTAAGGATGCGGACTCCTYCTTTAACCACTTTCTCCCTTTTGTGCATCATACTAATATTGCCATGTAGTAGATTATTGTCCCGCAGAACATTATATATGACGTGCAGAATTTTAAAATGGGATAACAAATTTCTGTGACGGTTACTGAGCAAAAGGTTCCTCCAAAGATTCMGATTGGCACATTTAGATAGGATTAAATTTATGCAGAGAATTAAATTTGCATCAAATGCACGTCAAGAAGAGCACAGCATAATCTAGGACTACTTTTTATGTTTCTGAATGACTCGCATATTTACTTAGATATCCTCCAGTAAATCGTATTTTATCGTTAGTACTCGATGTCATTAAGAGCCYAGCAGTCTTACAGAGTCACACTTAACAATTTATGGGATTCTGAGACAGAGAGTTTGTACAGAGGCAAAAGAATGTAGAGATTTCAGTAGTAAATTTGATAACCCAGGATAACATTTTATAAATTTAAAGAAAGGGAGAATATATAGGTTCTCAAATTGTAAACATTTTCCAAGTTTCCCTGTTCTTAAGCCACAAGACCTCASATAACCTGCAGAACATCAGAGCCCAAGAAGTGACGAGCTGATGCGGCAGTATTAAAAAAGAAAAAAAGYCCAGGACAAACTTTGTATTATTACTAATCCTCCTAGTAAGACCCAGAGGAYTGAAAATACACATCTCTTCCTACCACGCACACAAAAGGATGATGCTGCCCCTTCTTTTCAAATGCATGAAAACGGGCAGCAGAACCTGGCTGCGATAAATCCCTTTTTAAGAGGGCAGATGTGGAGGCTCAGCCCCATGCGGTGCTTGCCCYTGCCTTGCTGCACTCTGCCCTCTTCACCACAGCGAAGCAAATAACACCATTTACTCTGGAGAGGACATTAAGACATTCGCCTTGTAGACTGCACAGGGATTTAGGGAGATCACTCGCCCAGCAGAAGAATACAATCTAGATGCTGAACGTTTATAGGCATGCTTTATGTGCATTAACCTCCAMTCCAAAAATAACTTCATGGTCTGCAAAATATATATTTATATAATTATGAAAACAGATAGAATTGTTTGAAAGACTCCTGGACTGTGTTTGTCTGTGCAAAATATGCAAATTTAAGTAACTAAGACTTAAGTTCCAGGAGATTTTTCAGTCATCCATTTTGTTTTACTCAATCGTGAGAAATGCAAAACGGGCTTCAAAGAACTGTCCAAAATCTACATGTCAGATCTTCACTGCTGCGCTTTTTCTGCTGGAACTCCCTACATCTCCTTAGAAWAGGTAAACAGAATAGGGTAAAATCACCCTTTCCGAACTGCTGGGACTAATCTGTGCCATGAATCTGTGCCACGAATCTGTCCGTTTGCCTGGGAGGGCAGTAGCAGCTCTGCCCGTCCCCTCCCGGCTCTCCCTCACCGCTCTTACCCACCTTTTCCCACTGCCGGTCGTTGTTGAGCACTATCACCACCAGCCGGGGATGCGCCTGGTAGCCATCTGCCGTGAAGGACAAATCTTTGCCTTCCCAAGTCACATTCATCATAAACCTAGGAGGAGAAAACAAGGGTTCAGTGAAAAATTAATGAGCTGTCCAGCAGGTAATGAGCAAGCTAATTCAGTCATCAGAATCACCGATGAAATACATGTAATAAATCCCATTAATGCTGTGAAAAGCCTAGGTTTGCTGCATAAAGAATTTGTGAATTTTTATGTGTTCCTCATAGACAAAAAAGCAAATTATTATTTTTAATACAGACATTTTTAAGAGGCGATTTCCATGTGGATACAACCCGCTCACTCCAGATGTTACTTTTGCACATTCTGGGCGGCCTTACCATTTTTTCGGGTATTTTTTTCTCAATTTGTGCATATTAGCTCTTCATTTCTGACTGTTGTTTTCCCTCCATCATGGAACCACGTAGCCCCATTTCCAAAGCCAAGGCCTTTTGTGACTGAGCACCGCCAGCATTGCGGCCTCTCCTCTTCTGCTCTAGACTTTCCTCCCAGCTAATTTTCCCTCATAATATCTCACAGATTTATAACATCTCACTGTATTTATATTTGTTCCCGTTCCACAGAGCTTCAGTGTTTCACAGCGAGAACAGATTGTTTTCACTGCTTCAGGGTCAGAAAGACTGATGAGAAATAGCAGCTTTTATTTAAAGCACAAATACGGGGAACTCGCTGCCAAGTCTGTGCTGCTCCAGGCTGCAGACCAGTCCCCACACGGTGACAGTGCAAGAACCTGTCGTTTGGCCCCTCACCTARGAGAACGGGGCATGGGAGGAGAAGGAGCCAAAGGCAGGCACTGGCCTGGATGCTCTTATGGCATGGTGGAAAAAACTAAAGAAAATTAACACCCCAGATGTGAACCCGACCGCGCAGTGAAATTTAGCCCGTGTTTTCAGGTACATGTTCTCCTTCAGCTGAAGCCTTTTGCCTTTCCACCCTTCAAACAGATGCTTTCCACAAGGTATTACTTAGAAGTATTCTCCATGAATCGCTCTGGAGCATTTTTGCCAAGACACTGGTATCCTTTCCCATGCTTTTCTATGTAGCGGTCTGGCCTCCTACTCCATCCAACACAAAATTCTTCAATCCCTGCTCGAAAGAAGAGGCTTTGTACAGCCTGAAAATCCCAGCAGCAGAGGCATTTTACATAAAAGCATATAACCCCAGCAGAATTAATGGCTTTGTATCATGGCAGTTAATAACTAAATGTGCATGGCCCTAAACAACCATATTAACACCACTCAGCAGCAGCTTGACAGCAACTCTTAAATTTAGCCATAATAATAACTCATATTTTGTGGCAGACTTTTGGTGGGCAAATTTCCCCCTCGGCGCAGCTTTCCTTTTCAATTGAACTCATTTCTYATATATTACGTTTCTCATCGAGCACCGAAAGAACTTACTCAGGAACAGAGAGCTTGTTTGTCCCCTCGAGAGCAAGCGAGAGGCCACCGCATAGAATTTGGTCACGGATACATGCAAGAAAGCAGCGCAGACCTCGCTGCCTGCTGGAAATGACCTGCACTGGGATCCCCAGAATAAAAAGCTCCAGACAGCTACCAAAGGGACACGCTCCTGGAGCACGCACTGCTTGTTCTCTTCTTTCTCCCATCTCGGGAGGCCTCTGCCTCGTGGGACCTTTGTCTCTTCTACGTCTTCAGATTAGGGCAGTGAAAAACCCCACGCGCAACCACCCTGCTGCCTTCTGGGGCCAGCCCCAGCCCCTTTCAGTCTATAAAGCTCCAAACTGGGAACTTTGGCTCTTTGGAATGGCTGAGCCACAAACCCCCGCGCTGCACTGCACAAGGCTTGTGTGCCCAGCCTGGTTTGCAATCACATCTTGGGTGATTATGCTTGCGTGGATCTGCGGTTTGGTTAATGTGGTGGGATCTCTACCCTTGCAGCGACCCCTCCTCATACTTGGGAACTGATAAATCCACAAGGGCAGAAGCAGCTCAGGGACCACCGCAGGACGCGGTGCTGCGGCTGCCGTGATGCTCCCTGCGCTTCAACAACACGCATCAACTGCACATCCTTAATGAAAAGCTCAACTTAAACTGTGTCCATACACCAGGCAYGCAGTCATGAAATGCATCTTACGTGTTAAAACAAAGAAAAAAATCCCCTCGTCTGCCCAAGACTCTTAAAATTGTATWGTCTGGTTCATGTACAAAGGTACCAGTGAATGACGCATGCCGAGCTACCCTAGTTTCTCAATTGCAGCAATAAAAAAAGAACATCAAAGAGATTCTTGTTTTTCCAAGTCCAATCTTCAGTGCCGAATTCATCACAGCCTCTGTTCTGAAGCCTAGGAACACAGCAACCCATGCCTAAAATCTATATTCACTTCTGACTTGCCATTTTTTCTCCAAGGACTGAAATCCTGCCCCATTTTTACTGGCAAAGATCCTAAAATCCTTGCCTCAGTGAAGAACTTTTGCACATAGTCTATTCCTGGTTAGGAAGAGTGAAGAAAATGTATTTATATTATATGCTATTCTTGGAAAGTTTTAAATTTGCCCAAGACTAATTTTCTTCAAGGTATCTTTGCTTTCCAAATTGGTCAAAATTTACTTCTGAGGAAWCTTTGGAATTGCATATTCCTCCTCTGCAGTTAATGAAGTGTTTGAATATTTAAATTCTCAATTTTAAGAGAGAAATTGAGCACACACCTTGGATTAGCAGCTTGCCCAGCTCATTAGTGCTGCCTGGCTCTGCTAGGCTTAGCTGCCCCCTGCAAGGTACAGTTGGGAGCCACGTGTCCTGGGGGCCTCTGCACTGACCTCCTATGGGGCGGAACACGCGTGGGACCTGTGTGGGAAATGGGAATGTTGTCAGGAGTTCGGCTAGCCTCAAAATCAGAGCCGAAGGACGGTTTTATCACTCCGTGAACCAAGACTGAAGCACACATGGGATTTTTTGGCTTCTAAGGTATGCGACAGAAACTGTGTTCCTGGGTGTTCAGTGCTGTAAAACCAAGCTCTGTCTCAGCGCTGGCTCTGGGCCTCGCTAGCGATGGTGCTCAGCACCGCATTTCTGGGATGTCACCTCCAGGGACCCCCGTCGTCACCCACCCGCGTCCTGAAGAGCCCTGGGAGCGCTGCCTGATCACAAGCTCTCTCTCATGTGCACCAGGAGCAATTCCATGAAGGAGGGAACCAAGGGGCCCATCCTGGCATCTCGTCTTTTCACAGCGGTTCTTCTCCAGGCAGCAGCRCGTGAACCAGCTGCTCAGTCAGCTGGGTTTTCAAAGGGAGGTTCAAGCTGCAAAGTCTGGCCAGGAGACAAAGGGAATGCACACTTYTGAGATATGTGGGACTGAAAATAAGTCAAATTTAAGTCCAATTTAAGGAATATGGTCTGGAATCACTACTCAAAAGTCATCCAYGACCACAAGGAAATGCTGCTGGAGACCCAGGCTGGAACAGCTCYACCTGGCATGAACTAAAACCTMMATACCGTGTGATCCATGCAAGGATSAYAGCCCTAAAAAGATGTCATAGGTAAGCAGATATTGTACAACTATGTCAACATACACGTGCACTGCCCTTGTGCCACCAGAACTTTGGCATCTACAGAAGAGCTGGATTTCCAAAGCGCGGGCAGGCGGACGCACACACAGGCAGCAATGCAGGGAAGCAGGAACCTTCCATTCTTTGATCCATTAGAGAAACAAAGACACACAATTTATTTAATACAACTCTGCCCGGAGCAGAACGTGCTGGGAAACCTTCCAACCCACAGCTTTGCCCCCAGCAGTAACGCAGGGGTCCGAGGCCGGCATATCAGTTCCTTGCAGCTGTATGCAGAAGGACTACATGCTGCAACCTACATCTGAACCTTTATACATGTGTGGGTCTACATATATGTATTTTACATATAGATATTTGCACATAAATAAACATTTTGTGAGTGTGAGTGTGTTGGAAAGGAACACTGCATTTATTCATGGGCAAAGACCACTCCAATCTTCCCACAAGTATCAGAAATGAAGATTGATTAAATCATTTCAATGAACTGAAGGAAAATTTCCTTTCTGCTGAGTCTGGAAAGGCAACAAAAGCACTTTAGAATTGCAGTGGCAGAGGACACAAATTGTGTGATTCAAACAACATGCACATTGAATTCCTTACTAGAAGGACTGATCACAGAAAGAGGGACACAGCTCTTACTTCATAGCTTTCTTTACACAAGACAATTTTCTTACAAGTAGAGAATTCATAAATTAATATTTTTTTCCATKAATAGAGTCAGTCTGGAGGAGCAGGAAGCAGCAGGTGAAGCGTCACCCCTGATCCTGAGCAAATGAGCTACTATGGAGTGAGGGGAGAACACTGTGCTGGGTCTAGAGCTGCATCAGACTGCCCAAGTAAGAGGTGGAGCCCCAAATCCTCCTACGTCCCTGCTCCATTCCTGAGCCCGCTTTTGCAGCACCCCTCCTGCAGTCCCACCTCTTCAGCACCCAGCTCCAGCCCCGACATCAACACTCTGCTCCAGCTCCATCTYTTAGCCTGTCTCGTTCTCAAGTGTRCTCCAAAATCCTTTGCTCAAGTTGAACACTTACTACAGTTCCTGCAACCCGAAGTTGAATATTATATTCCAGTGCAAAATCCATGTTTAGCCTTTTATTTCTAGTGGAGATTTAGAACATGACATATGAAAGAAACCCATATTTGAGGGGTGAGGAAAGGGAATATTGAACCTAGGCATGGAGAGAGCGCTCAACTCCCAGAGATGACTTAGTGAGAAACGCTCGTATGTGCTTGTTTTCTGTACAGACTATATGCGACAAGARCAGGCCTAGAGAGTTATATAAGAARGACTATTTAAAYTTTATTCATTTKAGTGTAATTCTGACATTTCTAAATGAAGAACAGCCTGCTCCAACAGCCATTTGCATGGAAAAAAGATATCACTTTTAGGACATCATAGAGCAGTCAGCTCCTAACCCAGGAACGTGCAACCTCCCCTGTGAAACCAGCCCTGAGTCTCCCCTTGTGCCAGCTCTATCCTGCTGTTCTCTGCAGTATTCCGTTCAAAGACATCGCCTGAATCCTGCTCGGCATCTTCCCTACAGGATCCTGCACAGAGCTAGACAGCAAAGGGGCAAGATTCCCCCTCACAACCTGAACAGCTTCCTGCACAGGGCACATTATGCAAACCTTGAGGAGCACCACAGCAAAGGTACAACATAAAAGGCCACAAAAAAAAAAAAGGCCACAAAAAAAAAAAAAAGATGAAGAGCAAAGAATCCTGCCTCAAACTTTGGCTGTTCCCATACGAAGTGTTTAGAGAAAACATCCGTATCAACCTGGATTAACGCAGGTTAATTTTTAGAGTTATTCTAGAAGAGGTGACAAAACTGAAATGCTCAYGATCACAAGTGGCAGATTTCAGTTATTAGGTGATAAAGCTGCCCAGCTAATCTCGTGCCTCAGCCATTTCCAGGGGAACCTCTAACAAGCCTTGTGCATCCCTTGTCACTCAGGTATCACCGTGTTCCTGCAGATGCRAGTGGCAGGTGCAGAGACCCAGGCAAGACCTCCCCAGCGTCTGGGCCTCTTTACCCCACGGTTAATGCTCGTTTCACTATCTGCTTCACGGTCTTTAGGTCCAACTGATTCCTGCCGTCCTCCCCGTGGGACCAAGCAACGTTTGATCTCCCCACAATGTCCATGCCTTTCTGGGCACACATCAAGCAACGCAACACGTGTTACCGCACATCCCCTTGCAGCATCTGAGAATCCTGGCTTACCAAGGGCACAATGGGATGAAGAAAACACCTTATTCTCCTTCAAGGAGAGGCACTAAAATGAAAAACTGCCAGGGTTAGGTAGGGGAGGAGAAGAAAGCACCAGTTCAAGCCTTACTTGTGCAAGGTGTGAGACGGCCGGTCGTTCTTCTCCGGCTGTCCATAGCAGCTCGTCTTTGCTTCGGGAATGAAGGAATATTTCTCCAACATGGCTGATGCAGCCGTGGCAATAATCCCCAGGCCATCCCGCACCCGCGCTTCTAAACTGTAGTCCCATTCGTCGTAAGACGCTGAGATGAGTCCCGAAGGAAACTCCTTGGGGATAATTTCCGTGTTACCGCTAACGAGGCTGGGAACTATCCAAAAGAAATCATAGCCAGTAAGGCCCAGGGAACGAGCCTCATCCAGGATGTAGACAGCCTCGTCCTTGGAACAGTACAGCAGGATGACGGATGAGTGGATTTTCTTCAGCTGGATTTGGGTCTTGGCATCTCCAAAGGCAGTGTCGAGTATGATGGTGTTCTGCATGTCCCAGCCCACAAAACTATTTTCCACTGTGGTCTTAATGATATTGATGAAGTCTCGGTAGCCAGGGAAGGTGGTGGTCACCAGCGAAAACACGTGCCAGTCATAATCCTGCATGATCTTCAGCATGACGATGGCTTCCTGCTGGATGGAAGCGCCAAACTGGAAGAACGTGGACATCACATCCTGGAATATCAAAGACAGACAAAGATTACTGGGTTTGGCCTAGGCTGAAACAGATCATCTCTGGTTGTTCTGCTTTCCGAGTTCCCTAAGGTTACCAAACTTTCAGTGCATGCAGAGAACTTTCCTGGCCTCAATTCATATCATGAATTAATAACACTAACTGCCCGTAAGAACCAGCGATAATTAAAATAGCTGCCCAAAAAATCACACAAATATCTATACAGGAAATTCCTGACTATTTGGTCGCTATAATTGAAGATTCATTCAAAGTTTAGCATAAATCAGTAAATTCATAGCAATTTTTAAAGTCATGGTGCAAATAAATAGTAGATACGTATACATAAATGAGAAGTGACCTTATTTCCGAGAGATATATACAGCTTCCACATGACTACCCACCTTCGGTGGAAGTTATTACCCCCAGGAAGACCAGAGATTACACCGAGTCCAGCGCTACCCACGCGGTGTCCGGGTCACAGTCCATGGATACCCAGTGTAGGATCAATGGCACTCCCGGGACCGGGACCAAGCTGCGTGTCCCCACCAAAGAGTTCAAGGGAAGGAAATCCAAACAACAGCCTTAAGCCCCTCACCTGGCAGCCACACTGCCCTCCTGAGGGATGCAGACATATTTCTAGTATTTGTCTTAGGCTTTTGCCATATTCATAACTTTTATATAACATAAATGCAGTTGCCTAGTATTGCAACAACTATCAAAAATAGTCACCACATTAATACATTTTGTTGGCACAAACTGAAGGTCTCTGTAGATATATTTTTTCATGCTGAAGGGCTAAATTTATTTTTGAATGCTATATTCTAGATTTATTTCTATCACATTTTTTCAAGCATCAAAGCATGTACACTCAGCAATATAATTCTTTATTTTYGTTTTACTTCGCAATTTATTCCTGACAAGTAGGGATAACAGCACTCACGCACATCGGGCACAGAAAGCCTAAATTCCTGCTGACAGAAGAGCTTATGATTAAAAATAAAAAMCAAGACATTGATCACGCAAGATTTCCTACATATTCTTTAGAGGAATTAGGAATATTTTCCTAAGTATTCTGTTCCTAACACACACGGCGCTTTTCATCTCAAGAGTTTTATGAAGCAACTACCCTGTTTTACAGTCGAGGGGAACAGAAACGGAGGAATTGACTTCCCGGCAGGGCGGTGTCGAGCACACGCTTGTTACTGAGGTTGATAACGCTGCCCTCCAACTCCTGYATTTTATCTACGGAAATCTGTTCTCAGAAGCCTCCGAGCATCCTCAGGCTCTTAATGAGGAGGAGGAGGAGCGTTATTCCTGGCACCAGGATTCGGGAGTGCAGTCTCCTGGCTGCTGTCAAACCACGAACACCAACATCCAAGGTGAGCAAGGACTAAAGAAGCCTCTGCTTTGGCATATTTGTCACRTCAAAGCCCTCAATGGCAGGGCCAGGTTTCCAGTGTATCTGGATTAAATCCAGGGAGGTGAGTGACRGATATTATAAAACACATATGGGAAGAGAGTGCACTTAAAACCAAACAAATACAACTTCCTTTGGGGACAGTTGCAGCTACAGAAGCCCTGCTCATCAAATCTGTTCAGAGCCAGCTTCTCATGGTTTATTTGGGAAGTCACTACTGCAAAGTAAATTAGATGTCAAGACACAATAGCATAAATGCAGCTTTGCTAGAGCTTCCCAATTAACCACAGAGAAACACTAGCAAGCAAATTTA
The DNA here is from genome assembly GCA_003342815.1 of Eudromia elegans. Taxonomy (NCBI): domain Eukaryota; kingdom Metazoa; phylum Chordata; class Aves; order Tinamiformes; family Tinamidae; genus Eudromia; species Eudromia elegans. Next base: position 1,904,489 of record PTEX01000031.1, on the reverse strand, counting down.
AACACTTGTTTTCTTCTGTCTCACCTATTTTCTCCCTGTGATGTACATACATCTACTATGCTATAAAATGTTAGTACATTAGGTAGGTACCTCCCCCATCCATCACCTACAGCAGGCCTTGGCACACTTCATTCCTCAGCAATCCACRAAGCTTCCTGTACAACAGACTCCATCACAATTAAAGGAATCCAGCAGGAAGAGTAAAACGCTGAAAATGTTTCTTTTTGTCACCGTGTTGCTGCAGGAGTATGTGAAAAGGGAGTTTCGACGAAGCGCTTTTGCCAAGTTCACCCTCCTATTGCACCCATCCTTTTTCCATAATTGCACCCATGATCTTCAGCCAACATTAGCCATTTAAAATCAGCGTGTGAGCAGAATGATGAAAAATAGCAATTACACAGTGAAAACCTGACTCGACATTCAGGAAAAGTTAGAGGCAAATATTACCRATAAGTGGCATTCTCATCTGGATAAAGTCCGTGCAGTTCCGCTGACTTCAGGGACTGCTTTTCCAACAGACCTGTGCCACATCTTTACAATGATTTTGAAACAGATGGAAGATTACAAGGAAATGGTGCCTTCAGGAATGCTAGCAGATACTTCAATGTCCATCAGGAAAATATCCAAGGACACAGTATCCACCGAGTCTAGTCAACAGAGGTAATTTTAGCAAAGAAACAGCAAATAAATAAGTAAAACTTTAAAGAATTCAACCATTGCCTCTGTAAGCATCTAAAAAACCCTCCATTTGGTTTTTTTCTTTTTTTTTTAAAGCTTCTTGCTCTTCCCAAAGAGCAATACTACTGTTTTGCCATATACAGGTTTAGTAATTTGTTACGTGTATAGAATTTAATATCTACTTCTCTGTACTCAAAAGCAAACTTAAGTAATTAAAAAAAGACTTTTCCAGTTATTCCAGTCAGATGTTCCCTGGTTATCCAGCCCGCTGAACAGCACCGTGCCGGAGGCGCCGATGTCAGCACACACCACGGATGGCTCCTTTTGCTTTCCCAAAGCCTTCGCCTCTTGACGTTATTGTCTGAGGACATAAAGGAGCTGGGTCATTTACGTAATGCAAAACATTGGTACGAAAAAATGCCGTTGTACAGACAAGTCTTAAAGGACGAAAATCCCATATCATTACATCATGCTGAGGAAAAAAACTGAGCTGTGAAATAGATGAAGCAGTTTACTGATYGTATTCAGTGATTAGATTTCTCTGTAGCAGTTTCTCAGGTGGATTCTAACATAGACAACTCAAAAAACACAGCAGCAAAAAGAGGAAAGAAAGAACAAATTAAAACTTTGTTTCCTTCTGCCTTGTACCTGAGTGCAGGATTTCAGCATTCCCGTGCTCCCATACAGAACGGTTCTCTCTCGYGCTGTCATTTCATGGATTAATGCCTTTTAATTAGTGTACTGAGGCTACAAATCAGYCGCTATCTTCAGAACCGCACATTTGATTTGCCTGGGTCCAGCAAACCGCAGGTATATTTATCTTCAAATATCATCCACAGCTATTTTCGTGAGATGTTACTCTCCCATCTCCAGCTTTTCCTTTAGATCAGTGGGGCATATTCACAGCTSTGCACCACCTGCCCTGAGCCCCAACAGGAGTTTTGGGCAAAAAACCTCTTGTGATATAAATCATGACACTTTCTTGTTGCCTTTTTTCATTTTTTTTTTAATTAAAATGCAAAGATAGGGATCACCATCAGACAAAATCAAACTTCGACTTGGTGGACTTTTCAAGGATGCTGTTTAGAAGGCAGGAGCACACTACCACAGAGAGCAAGGAATAGTATGAAATATGGCTTAAAAAGCAATCAGGAGTATCTTTTCGATCAGTTAGCTAAGGTCATGCTGATGATACTATGAGYAGTTATCATCATTACTTCTTACTCTACTCTCTTAAATAGCTATCCTGCAAAAAGAGTGATTTTTCTCCTATTTTATCCCACTGTAGCTTAAACAATACGTGTTTATAGCAGCCTTAAAGCATGCAAAGGGAGCTCTGCATTTATGCTGGAAACTGTTTCCTCTTCAGTGAATTGCAGTAGTTATTGGCATGTTTACGAAGAAAAATTGAAACCAGAGCTTAGTCATAAATTTAAAGCTGAATAATTTAGCATCACCAAATGAAGTAAAGAAGATTATTTGGACCAGTATCAAGGATAACTAAGTGGCACATGGGGCAGTACCAGGTTGCCTGGTCCTGTCCTTGCTTCCTCGCCACGGAAGCAGCAATGAGCACAGGGGGAGCTGCAGTGAGCCCGGCTCCGCTGCTGCCCATCTCCAGGTTGCAGCTCCAAGGCGGCCCTTTCCATGGCTGCAAAAGCCAGCATGGAGGACAGCATGGAGGAACTCAAAGGAAACCCTTTCCTCCTGAGACACCTGCCCGTTTCCAAGCTCGTAAGTTATTAAATTCCCGCCTCTCCTCGTTTACGTTATAGAACATGCGGCTCCCAACGCAGGCAGCGCCCGGGGAGCCCTTCCTCGCCCGGGGTCACCAAGGCAGCGATGCCGCCCGGGAAGCGGGACCCACCGCGAAGCTCTCCCAGGCACAGCGGGGCAGGGATGGCTCCCAGCGCCACATCCCAGCCTACTTGTCAGAGGGCAGGAAAGGCATTTCTCATTTTTGTTTCTTTTTAGGCGGCTTCCTAGTTTTCACACTTTCATGTAGGGAATAGCAGCAAAGGGCAACTCCAAAGAACCTGGGTGGGAAAGAACARGGCGTGCGACAAATTCACGAGCAGAAAACTCGCTCCCGAACGGCATTATCTCGCAGCCCCCAGTGATGGTTGTTTTCCTTATTTTAACACTGATAACACAGTAGATGAGAATTACACTGATTCTATTGCTGAAAAGAAAACACAAAAAAGACAAAACTTTTTTCAGAAACACAAAATCTAACTATGGCAGAAGCACAGAAAGCTTCCATATGGAACAGAAATAAGGACTAAGAGAGGAGCTCCAGGGGTCTGTGAAATGACCTGGATGAACACGGGCCCCTAAGGAAGGCAATACACAAGAGTGCACGTTCAGACACCTTTCCTCCCCTAGGGCGCTCAGCTCCTGGGAACACCCAATTTACCTCCTCCAGCTACAGAACACCCTAATGACCAGGAGGAACGAAGGATCTCAGCCAACAGTTGCCAAGGCCTCTGGCAAGACAGGAGCCCCCCGGGGCGGGYGCCCTTGCCACAACAGGGCGCTGCTCATGCTGGAGCCCCCCGTGCCAGCTTCACACTGCATCCTCTTGGCCCGGAGAAGGCGCTTCTCTCACCACCAACACGACACGCTGCGTAGGCGGATTCTCACCCCTTCCTCGAGAGCCAGGAGAATCACCTAAGGAAGATGACGCTTTGGTTTGGCCTGGGAGGGCTGTAAGGGCCAGAAAACCATAGCATCTACTGTACACTTGTCACTTGTATTACTCCTTGGAGCGGTGCTGCTTGTACCTCTCCAAAGCCGGCGCCGCCGCGCGTGGAGCTCAGCTGCCCACCCGTCCTCCCCGGGAAGCGCCCGCGGGGCAGTCACGGCAGCCGCGCCCCCGGCACAGGGAATAACCCCAAATCTCTAASGAACTCCAAAAACAGAACGAAAAGGAAGCAACCGAAGACGTGCTATTTCACCTTCCTTTGTCAATGAAAACTGAAGCATACAAATCTTTATTTTGTTACATTTTCAGCACATGTAAGTTCAGTCCAAGTGTTTAGCCTTATAGAATTCGATGCCTGAAGGGCYGATTTGCCCAATTAAAAGCTTTCACAGAACCAACATGATTCTTTTTTTTCCAAAATCAGCCAGCTCAATCTCTTTCCCTCTAACCTATCCACACCTTTACACACATGCACAGAAAATATTGCTAGCAGAAAATCCAGTTTACTTGACATCRTACTGGATACCTGCTGAGCTAAAAATACGTTGATTTAGTAATATTTTCCATTTAATGGTAATATCTTAGCTAAGCCTAGCAAAACTTCAGACATTTGCATGAGTACCGAATTCTAAGTTGAATAGTTCAYGCAAATCTTCAGTGGTTAATGTCTGCACTAATTCATCCCCTGGGGCTACTTGCTATCAAAGGCAGTTCCCATTGCAGYGAACTACACAGTGAGATCAGATGGGGCAAGTTAGATGCATAGTGGATACCAGCCAYCTATGGAAACAGTGGTTTGCTTGGAGAAGCTGAGAACAGGCACAATTCACTGCTTGAATTTTATATCTMATCTAGTATGGAAACTGTGCAAGCAAATCCTGCTCACCCTGAGCTCATGCACCCGCCACATCTACAGACTCCCTCTCAAACACTTGCTGGAGATACAAACCAAAAACATCCTCCAAAGGCCATTAGTCAGGTAAACGGGACCAAAACTTTCCTGATCCATGTTCACATTTAAAAACACTACAGCCAAGAGGCCAGAATTAGGTGCCCAATAAGTGACCATTTGCCYCTGCTGTCAAGGGCAGCTGAGCCGAGCCAAACAGTCTCAATACTTACGGTGCAGATGTACAAATGTGTACAAGCATCTCACTTTTTACACAGTTATGCATCATTAAACATCGTAGAAATACCTCAGCCATCATCTCCTCATCTGAAAACATTTGGTGCAAAYTGAATGCTAAAATCCTTCTTGTGTTGAGATGAGATGCCAGAAAGCCATTAATTAAGACTTTTCCATACATCTACATCTAACAAGCAAAAACGAAGGCAACAAACAACCTCCCCCACCACCCCCTTTCACCAAATGGCGGATGTAAAATAATAAACAAATTAAAGAAATATAAAGGAAGTTTAACTTTTAATTGCCCACTTGCACCAGTGTGAATCCAGCGCCGGCCACCCGGCCCACGCGGGGGCTCTGCACCAGAGAGGGGTCCAGGCAATAACCACGGGAAAGAACCTTTAAGAGAGGACAGATGGGGTTCAGGGAGCATCCCCATCAGCTTTCCATGGCAACAGAGSCCTGCAGGAGACCACAAGGAGCGGAGGAAGATGATGGTGAGACAKGTGGCCAAAGAGCCTTCGGAAAGAGATGCCCGTTGTGAGTGCCCAAGGGCCTCAGGTGCTGGACGGGATCGGGAGGGACTTGCTCTCCTGCCGCTGGCACACGAAGCAGCTCATCCCAAGCTGGAACRCTGCTGGAAACGCTCCGAGACGGCAGCGCTGCCCRGGGCTCCKCACGGAGCTCACCTGGAGAGAGGCCTCCCAAGGGACACACCATATATACCTGTCTGCTTTATAGTCTCCTGTCTAGGGATCTTCTTTCACCTCTTCTTTGCGTAACAAAACGGTCGCTCTCCTGTTACGCTAACAGAAAGTAGGTATTTTCTGCAAGGGAGTGATCAGCCTGTCAGTCCAGCAATGGATATGTTTCCATCTTATAGTAAATAAGAGCAGATCAGCTGCAGAACTTGAGAGATGCATCATCTGTGTCGCTGCTCACACCTGGCCCTCGCCATGAGGGCAGCGAGCTGCGGGTCCCGTCCTGAGCCCCACTGCGCGTCAGCAACGGGCACCGTCTCACCCTGCCTTCCACTGCAGGGCCTCTGAACACAACACGGCTCAAACCACAGCTGCTAACCACAGAAAACGCACCGCATTTGGCATCAAAACTGCTGGGAAGTGTCTTCCACTCTGAGCTACCGCGTGCACAGCAGAAGGAAATGGGATGCGAGGCAGGTGACCCCAACTGTAGGCAGTTACAACAGTTTCACAACGTAAGTGCCCAGGACAGCTAAGCCCGTGAGTATTTCACACTCATGAGCCCATGAGTATGTTGGTAGGTAACATAACATTACACAGAGATACRTGGACAAAAAATATGTTTTTACCTGCTCCTGACTCCCTCAGAGGGCCCACAATTTGTGCTTAGATCTGTATTTTCAGTAGGACTTTTTGCTTAAGGATGCATTAGCTTATTCAGTTGTGAAAGTATTGCACATCAAGAGGCTTGTCAAGCTCTAGTACCACAAGCAAGTGAWTTTCTGGGCAGAAAAGCCTTTACCTACACAGAGGGAAATTATCGAGCTTTGAAACAAGCAGCAAAATTATTTCACCTATGAAATAGCCTATTCCTTAGTAAAGCATAAAGCAAAAGCAATGCAAATGGAAAGTGTGGTTTGGAATTACAGCAAATTTGAGAGGGAAGACAGAACTTGAAGAGAAACGTTCCAAAGAGCAGCCTGAGGACCTTCCAGGGCATCGTAATGCTCACCAGAAGAGATTACAGCTTTTGCATCATCCTAGATAGAGTAAATATTGCCCTGCTGTAGCAATGTGAGGATCTCCTTCCCAGCGATAAAAAAGCATAAAAATGTTGGTACAATGTTTAATACAATGTGAAGARGACAAAGGCCATCTCCTTGAGCTTCACCATACCCTTACACTGCATCTTTATGAGCGACAGAGTAGCCCTTGCAGTGAATATGAACTGAACAGATTCTTTTATTCACATCAAGTTTTTTAATGTCATAACTTTTGCTTATTTGCATTTGGCAACCCTGTACATCCAGCTATTACCTAAAAAGCTACAACATCACAAAAAGCAAAAGCATTGAGAAGTGAAAGGGCATYGTAGCCCCTTCCATCTGCTACTCGYTATTCACTGCAAGTGAAGTKTAAYGTTTCCACTATGATTAAGGCCTTATTAATACAAAGACTTATAGACGACATAATATATAGATTTATTGTATAAAGGCTGATTTGTCCTCACTGCTGGSGCTTGCTGTCACATGCTTAACTATGGAAAAGGAAGAGAAACTAAAGCAGGGACGTGAATCTCAGCAGAACGCTTCACCAAAGGAAAGCCCGTGGAAACCAGGTGAGCTCTAGAGAGCTGCACTCTGCCCTCGGGGCAGACCCTGTAAAATCAGTCAGGAAGCAGCATTAACACATGAGGACTGATGACCAGACACGAATCCCAAACAGTTAAGAAGAGCCTTCAAAAACAGCCTCATTTTCTGCACACTCATCATCCTTATTATGAAATTAAGAACAACAGGATTTCAAACAGCATCAGTGCAGGCCAGTGAAAGCTTAACTCACTAAATTACCGCAGTAACTAACTACTRTTCTTAGCAATGTAGCTTAGCCAGCAATAATCATCTCACCACTGCTTYGGATTGCATTTGCATGGTGACTGCTTTATAAAACTGTGTTTTCAGGAAAGGCAGCGGTCAACAGCTACCGATTCTCAAATATATAAGAGGTTGCTTTGTAATGAAGAATAGAGGCTTAGGATAAGTATAATAATTTCCTTGTAAAATATGAACTTCTTCCTTCCTGCAGCATTTATTTATCGCCAGTGATATGTATACAGAAATATATACAAACAATAATATGTTGTTAGACATGACCGTATATATATAAATATATGCATGGTATATATTTATAATGCTGTGCCTGTACTCATTCTAATATCTCAGTGTACTGGATGACAATGTATGATCTGATTGCAGAACAAAAATTCCAGATTCCAAAGCTAGTCCATTTAGAGCAACGGGACCAGCCACAACTTCTAAAGTCTAGTGGGGCCTAATAAAAACATCATAACACTAAAATATAACACATAGAGAATTCTGAAAGAAATCTGTTTCATCCCCAGGAAGATAAGCAATAATACTCCCCCTAAGAGATTAAGGGCACATTTTCCTTTGATTTCCACTCAGCTGATCTCATAAAGAAGTTAATTTATTAGTACGCAGTCACTCCATAGACACAAAATACTCTATACTAGCATGGTTTTTTGCTTGCTATGAAAATGTCAAACCACTTGTGGTGATTAGTTAAGATACTCTATTTGCTTGTTCTATGAAGAATTGCTTTTCTTATGGCCCCATCTAAACTTTCCAGAAAGAAGAGATTTTTATAGGGTATTCGTGAGCAAAATTCAACACTACACATGGGCTGAAGTACAAATAAAAATAGCATCATTAAAACAATATACAGATGCCTGGGCCTATGGTAGGAATAAGCACAAAGTGAAAGTATTGTCCGCTTGACAGGAAGGCCTCAAATTATTACCCAAAAATGAGACAACTAAATCAAAACGAGAGCCCGACTGAGCAATTATGCTAGTACATGTATCGGTGCATTGGGAGATTAAACGGATGCATGGAAGAGTCTCATTAACTCGTTCTTATAAATTAAGATACAATGAGCAGAAGAATTTGAGGAGACAGAATGCTAAAAATGATCGCCGTTTCCTCTGCAAAGAGGCAGAAGAGAGAAACCCTTCCGACCTTAACCGTCCTGTGCTGCTGGGTGAATCTGCAATGAACTGGGCCCTGCTGCTGCGGCTGCCTGGGGAGACGTGGCCAGCCCCAGGTCCCGTTCAGAGGGCTGGTTCCATGCCCGGTCCCACCCTGTGCCCTCTCCTGCCGATGGGTGCTGGTTTCCAGACTGTCCTAGCGCGCGCATGGACAGTCCTAATACCTGCACCTCTCCTCCCCACRTGCCCTTCTGCACCTGCAGAAGATGTTACTAGGAAAACAGGAGCACTTTTATGTACTGTGAAGCTGAAAGACGGGACTAACTTGGGGCCAGTTCCGGCAGATAGGATCCAGGCACGTAAAGCTCTTCAGCACCTCCAAGGGGGTCTCAGAGACCAGCTTTAGGATGGCACCGCGGGCAGCAAACACGGCAAAGCCTTAAGGGTCACAACTGCTTGACCTGTGAGGAAATGGTAGAACTGTACCCGAAACATACAACTGCCTGCAGGTGCTAAACCTTTCCTGGTAAGGATCTAAACCTTTCCTTGGAAGGGTCCAAACCTTTCCTTGGAAGCCATGCTATTTATGAAACACTGGGAGCGAGGCCTCCCAGGCACAGCAGCTACCCCTCCAATGCACAGCTAACTGCTGGCAGGATTCATGGCAATACTGCTTGGCTGCTTCGATACAAGATTAATCAGATTGGCTTAAATGGGCTTCAGGGCCTCGTTCATCTTCAATAACCAGCTCTGCACCAGAGCAGATTAAGAGTTTGATGATCGGCAGCTGRGCCAGGGCTGGGACACTATGAGGCAACGTCAAACCCCAAGGGGTTGGAGCAAGGGAAGCTGGCGCGAGGCAACASTGACTGCAGTGATTATTTGATCATAGGCCTCATCTCCCACTGAAATTTATTAAATGAGTCTCCGGCTTTTGCAAAGTTTAGGTTATGTTTGGAATGACACAAATAAAAATTCACTAGAACCTTGCACACCTTTATGATGATACAAATTTCTAAATGCAAAGTGAAGCACAAATTTTATCTCATTCCAATCCCAAAATAACTATCTCAGAATCACACACCTTTCTGCATGAAACGATATCAAACATTTCCATTCTCCACCTCTGAGCTACAGAATCAAAGGACTGTATTTATGCTAACACTTGAGAGTTATGCAAGCTTTCCATTTTTATAGAGGGCAGTTTTTGCAGTTAATACATATGCACATCAGCTGTCCAGCTTCACCCTGCTTTATACTCTTCTTATTGAGTAACACCTGGCATCTGCAGAGAATTATTTCATTTTGTTATTCCTGGCCACGTACAGATACGACATCAGCCTCCCCTATTCTGAAGGGACACTCCAAGCAAGAGTGATGCTCTAGAAGACTGCAGAGGCCTTTCTCACTGCCCTTTGAGATGTCTGATTTTGACCATGCAGAGTGACACAGAAAGCGCCATTTAATTCTCCATATGCTTGCAAAAAATAAAGAAAACTTGGGCTTTTAAGAACAAAGACTACTGAAGTGGTCAGGGAATCAACACAAGCTACATCCACTGAGAAGCACAAGGAGCAAATTCACCCAAAGAACAGCAAACACGAGTTACTGCACAACAGACCACTCAACACCATGCAGACAAGCCCTCGGGACGTAAAGTCCTGACAGGTCATCGGGCAYGGCCTTATTTCCATCTTGCCTAATAACATGTTCACTGGTACCCAGTTATTTCACATTATTATATATACATATTCTAAATGTCATCAGCCAACTGAAGTTTTAGGACTAAACGAAACGCCTGTACCAGAGCAAGACCCTCTTGAATAACTGCTTCTTGAGCAAATTTTCCTGCTCTAAAGTTCCCTGAGCAAGTTTGGCCTTCTAAACATTCCTCAGGTTGTTTGGGTGCCCGCAGTTCTCTCCCACTCCTCCCAAATGACACCATTACACGTATCCAGTACAGCTGCACCCAGTGCCTAGAGATCATATAATAAAAAGTTCTTTTCAACAACAAAGTTGTGGATTTTGACTCTTAAAATAATGAATATAAAGACAAATAGTAACATGTATAATATAAGCAATGCCTATATAGACATACAAATATCCTTATGTTTATGTGGGTATGTTGATGTTTATACAGCAACAAGATATTCCTTGTGCCAAACTAACTCCTTTATAGTAAATGATACCTTCACAGCTGATGAGTAATTTGAAGAAACTAAAAGATCACAGTACAGCTGAAGACGTTTCCATGTCCAGTCATTAAAAGTTTTAATATTAGACTTTATAATAATCAAGCAAGTTTTGTAACACCAGAACTATTTCAGGTTTTTTGCACTAGAGGATAGGGATAGTCATTTCCGGTTCACTTACTGTCCTAAGAACATTATGAGTAATTTATCCATCAGCCAAATTAAGCACTACTGGAATGATAATCATCTAAATTGATGGTTTGAGGACTTCCATGGCAGTGATATTTTGTTTTGCTCAGACTCTAGCTCATTTTCTGGGTTCAGCATCCATTCCCTCTCAACACGCACCACAAACCCTCTCCCAATTCCCTTTCTATAATCCTGCCACCTCCTGAATTTCTTTTCGGATTCTTTGCTAAGGCCATTTAAATTAATGAAGGTGGCCTGGCTGAAATGTTCTGGAGGCTACGGTTCTTCCCRAGCGCTTTCACATCCATCTCACACGTCAGTAGTGCTCTATGTACCGAGAGAAGTTCAGCCTAGCTTTACTACACTTAGACATAAGCAAACTTATGAAATACTACAGAAAGAAGTACCAAATCGCACAAAGAATCCTACAAATCAAGAACACAAGTACATGCATAAGGCTCCAAGGATGCTCTTTCCTGTAGTGCTATTTTAGAAATCAAGTATTTCAACTTAAATGATATTTCTGGTAGCTTTCTAGAAGTAGACTCTTAAAACAGCCAGAGCCTGACGCAAAGTCCCAAGTAATTCTTACACTGTTCAACTTTCATGACCGTAAAATATCCCCTTCCGATAACAGAGGAAAAGCTCATCTTTTTATGTTACATAATGTAATGGAGATAAAATTAAATTTCTAATCTTCTAACTGAGTGGAAGTACTCAAGTGGCGCCCACCTGCACCCACAGGAGGCTTTTCTTGCTGGAAGGGGCACTTTTGTTCAGCGTGCAGGACCTTTTAATTTCACATGGAGCAGCATCAATGACCAGGCAGCGGCGCTCTGAGTGGCTCAGCCGCAGCCGCGGGATTAGCTGCGGATCCATGGAAAGCGCTGGCCGCAGAACCCCCCTGCCCTAGCAGGCACAGACTGGGAGAGTCAATTTGTGTGTGGATCAGGAAAGGACAAAGGAGGCCTCCGCTAAAGGTGGAAGGACCTAAACAGCCTCCCACTTTGCCTTGCGCTCCCCAGCAGCCGCCTCTTGGTCCCACGAGGCCGGAGCACAGGGCGCTGCCCAGGGCTGYGCGGACGAGACGGCTGGAAAACAGCACCCTCCTTTCTGGGCTTTATTCCCTATAGAATGTAAACCAGAGAAGCAAGGAGATTATTCAGAGCCTCTCTCCTCCGTTTGGCTCACCACCAATTCTGGCTCTTTCCAAGTCACAAAAATAGAGGTGTTAGCAAATCTAAGTCACCTCCTGAAATAATCTCCCTCATCCTCTATGGGAAGCAAAAATGAAGGCGGCAGGTTCCAGCTCAGGCCCCCCGGAAATGCAAGACAAGATTCTCAGTGGTGACTTCGGTGTCACTCAGATTTGCTCCCGAGTTACTGCCAAGGAAATTAACCCTCTTTGCCAGGAGCCTGCAGGGTTTTAATTTCCTTTAATGTTACCTAGGTTATTTATTACTATTTACTTTACGTATATGAACTACTGTAATGTAGTAATAAGGCAACATTAAATAAAGATTAATAATGGGGGTTTTTAAGAKATTTACTGCTATTAATAGAACCAATTAGGGCACTTTAATGTGCTTGCTGAGTGCTAAGTTTTCATTATAGTGTTACTGTACCGTCACCCCTTTCCTTTGGCTGCCCTTCGRTTCAATCCAGTCGCAGTTCAAGATAACCCTGCAAGCCAAGGAAATCCACGGGCCCAAAATCTAACAAGTGCCAGATCCACAACAGGAGCACAAGTTCTCGCTACAAAAACCTTACAACCCTCTCCTCTTGCTGGCACCTTCCTTTGGGTTCACTGCCCTTTTGTGTATTGAGTATTCCTTGTTATCTTCCATTATAAAAAAAAAAGGTTATTTTTCCCTCTCCCTGAAGTCTTCCGTCTAACTGTACCCTAATCAATGAGCAAATGTTGGCAACTAGCAACACACGCTGAAGGAGGAAACCCCAACTTGCAGAAGGTCCCTGTCCCTTCCCAGCGGGGAGCAATGGGCTCCTCTCTCCATCCAGCACCCCAGASCCTTCACACCCAGTTTGAAAAGTTGGGGGGAAAGGTGCACATAAGAGCAATTAGGCTTCTTGTCACTTCCATCAGGAGAACATACATCTTTAATTCATCTCAGCTATTTAAAGCTCATTTGGAGATTTACTGCCATAATGTCACATGTGGAGAAGGGGAATACAACTACAACTACTTTGCAATACCCGTATTTCTCTCCTAGGACCCCAATCGTGGTACTCGAGCCCAGCCCACAGCCAAAATGGCCCATCGCAAAGCATACACGTTGCATTTCCATGCACAGCCTGGTATACCCACGCTCCTGGTGGAAAAAAAAAATAACAATTAAAGAATTCATTTTAAATAGAAGCAGTAAGTGCCCATGACAGGTAGTAACCTAAGGGTAGCCTTTAAAATAGCCTTTTTAATGGCTTCATAACTTAATGTAGCTAGCTTTGTAAAACACACTAAAAATCAATGTCAGAATTTTAGAAGATACCTACCTATTTATCTGTGCTTTTGCAAAAAGCTCTGCGTTACTGCTGAGCACTGCAAGAATTTAGCATGATATTAGCTTAACTTAGCTTTGCTCCAATCAATAAATAAAATTAGAATAATTTACTCTCCCATGACTAAATGCTGAATGTAGCAGGTTTTTTTCTAGCTATGCAGCCAGCCGAGACTAGAGAGGTAATTTCATTAGCAGCGCTTTTTTGCTGTGCTCTCCTAACACTAAATCCACCTTTTCCATGAATGATGGCTTGGAAGTTGTAGTGAGCAGTGCTAGAGCCCAACTATCACCAGAGTCCGTCACCATCTGGTTAGCAGTAAATATATCTCATGCACTTTTTGTTTCGCAAAAGATCATTGAAAATAATCAACATTGAATAATCCAAAGCGTTACATAGAGTATTGAAGAAAACCTTGCACTCATTCCAGTGTCACTTGGTTTCCAGATGAATCCCAATGGATTTATAGTATTTTAAGTGGTCCTCAGCATGAAGCAGCACCAAGGTCAGCTACGGTTTGGATCGGGTCAAAGGAGGGATCCTTTCCCCCATTCCCAGCACGGAAAGCTTTCCTCTAAAATAAGACATTGGCTGTCACTTGGCACAGCAGGGAGACAAAACTGTCGAAGGAACCATCGAGCCTCATCTTATTCCTTTCTTACTTCTACCTCGACACTTTGCACTGCTAGAGGATTCACATTCTTTCTCCTATGGGAAAAGGAAACATGCCTTGCAAGACTAAAACGCTTGGTTTAATTCACTTTCCAGGAGAATAAGTCCTACMAAAGCTACATGCTATTTCCATGGCTATCTGTACTGTCCTAAGGACCAGCAGACCCAAACTCACAGACGTGTCAGCGTCCAGCCCTGTTAAACTCAAARGAGACGGGAGCCCAAGTTCCTGTGGGAAACAGACCTCAGGGCATTCCTAGCATCCCAGTACTTCCCCAATTTAATAATGAAATGTCAGCGCTCCTCTGAGAAGCCACCACCAAAGGAGTGTCCCTCGCATGCCGAGCACAGGCCCATGGACTGTGAGGAATGCCATGCACAGATACTGCTCTGGTGGAGGCGGCACTTGCCAAAGATGCCGGATGGCRGCCGGAGAGCCTCAGGTTAAGCCCCTGGAGACGGGACAGAACAACCGGAGCCAACATCCCTAGACTTTTATCGGAAAGCTCCCCTCATTCTCGGCTCCCACCCTCTGATAAGTTCAGCTTCACAGATCATAAAGTCCCTGTAAACGTCAACTGATACCYGCTATTACCATTCATTTAATACCCAAGGTACACTACGTGCTTGATGCCATTAATTATAGGTGTTCTTGGAACCACGGCAAGGAGCTGGGAAGTTAATTGTAGCTGATGACAAAATGGGGCTACCGAGATAAGAAAGCAGGAGCCTCGAAGTGACAAAAATCAAAGTGCTGTAATTATCACGTGTGCRGCGAGCGCACGGCACCCTCGGGACACGCATGTACCTCCGTGTGCCAGTACCACTCGGATCATCTCGGCTCCTCAGTGCCAAGCTGGCTGCGAGTCAGAGCGCCTGCCTTGCAGAGGGAAGGATGGAACGGGCAGCAGACAAGGAGCACCCCCGGACCACGGCTCTCCAGCAAGGAAGCTGCTAATGTAGCCTTTTAACGTGAAGAGAAAATTTGCATTAAATCTGTTAGCATTATTGAAACAAWTGAAGATATTCCAACTATCAAAACAAACAGCATTTCTTGCTCTCATGGGAACAGAATAAGCCATTCACAGGGAGAAATGTTTCAGCAGAAGGTTGGACCCAAGCCAGAGCAGGGCAGAGCCTCCTCCCAGCAGTCAGCAAAGCTCCTACTGAAGAAAAGATTGAGTCATGGTAGAGCCGGCCAAATCCGTCCCTTGTTTTGTGCTGCGGGACTCGAGATGGAGAGGGCAGGACTCCAGCGTGCCCAACATTAATGCACATGAATCCCCAGCCCCTTCAGAGCTCACTGCAATCAGAAGGATCGCGGTATTTACATTATGATTATTACTACTGGAAATGTATCTTAGTGTTTAGAAGAGCTATCCTTGACATTCGGTTGCATGTTACGGTGAATCCTCGCATCAGGTTTGTTAGAACTGGCATATAAGTCTCCAGAAATAAAAGCCAGATTTACCTATCTTGCCAGGACACAGGTCTCCTGTTCATACATTACTCTGTAAGCTTTAAAGCCCAGAATTGTTGTATATAAAATCCTCACCAAGGAGAATTAATAGTTACCAAGCAACTTTCAAAAGAGCACTGCAAAATTGTATAGAAAAATGCTAATGCTTGAAGTAAAAAAGGGCAAAAACAAAAAAAAAAAAAAACAGAAGAGTTTGTGGGGGAGGACAAGAGGGAAGAAAAAAAAAAAAAAAATATCTGCTGTCACTAAACACGTTTCCGCAGTCAGAGGGTGGCTCGACGCCGTGCCGCATGCTCGGGAACRCTGCGGCACATGGGGTGCTTTGGGAAACAGCAGCGAGGGCTCCTGGCCCTCAGACACACACCGAGATCCAGCACCGAGAGTGCTTCTCACCCAGTCCTCAGCAGCCACGTTGACAGCCCCCTCCTCCTTCCACCAGCCTCGGCGCTGCCAAAACCCCTCGGGATGGCCTGGAATCCACCCAGGCAGGGAGCCCTTAGGTAACTTGGKCCACGGCCAAAGGGCAACCTGCTCCCCCATCGTGGAGCTTTCTGCAGCCCCCGCGGTGGCTGCTCGGGCTGCAACCAGGCTCACATGCCCAGAAGCTCCTCTGCTCCCCATCGGGTCGGTCCCGGGGGATTGTTCAGCCCTTGACCAGCGGTGCCAAGGGGCAAGCGCAGAAAAGGCGGCTCTGAGTCTGTTTCTTCTCGAGGTGCTTCAGCCAATGACTTCACACTTACCCAGTAGGACACACAGGCTGTTCTGAGCTGGATTAAGACTGGTCAAGACTTGTTGGACAAGGAAGCAGCGATGTGGAAGTTAAACGAGGAGCTGGAGATCCACCACGCTGCAGCTTGCACACCAGGAAACCCCATCTCTTACCTGCCCCGGCTGCTGCCGCGCAGCCTCATCCTTCCTGACGTTAGAGGACAAAGTTAAATTCATTGCAACTTGTCATCTCCTGGGTTTAGAATATGAGGACACCACTGCATAAAGATCAAATTTTAAACGAAATCCCTGGAGTCTTATAGAAAAGAGAGATCCCAAGCAGTGCATCATCTGTAGGCCCCTTTCCTAGATCTCCTGATTCCTTTTTTTAAGCATATTGTGAAACAAAAGAGTCCAAAAGAGTCCATAACACACAAAAATAAAGCATGTTCTCGCACTGCAACAGAAGCATAGTTCCTTCCTCCCACTTGTCACCATTAAAATAGCATATGGTCGAGGGAAAACTTTGAACCTGCTGCTTCTGCCCTAAGCAGGGAACCAAGTCTGCCTGAAGAGTCAGGTGCAAAAATGCCCAACAGGGGCAGGGCCGAAGAGCAAACGTGGCAGCCTCTTTTGCGTGCTGTCTTTAATGAAAACTGAAATTCTGGGGTTCCTACGGCCAGCTGGCGTTTTCACAAGCGGGGCCTCATCCCATGCCAGGCCAAACGTGAAACCCGCACGTGTCTCCACGCTGGGGGCTGTAGYGGGTCCCAGGCTGCAGCCTGCAGAACCAAGGGGATTTCTGCACCCTCAGCAGATACCGCAGAACCTCATCCGAACAGCACAAATCAAACACAGCTTATTTCTTTTCCCCAGCAATAGCTGAGGAGTCAGGCCAGTACATTTCCAGGCACCCAGCTCTACAAGGCTGCGCTCTCTGCCAGCATTTCTTGACCTCTTTCTTCATGGCTTGCCAGAAAAGGAGAAACAGTGCGATGCATCTGATTTACTGCTATGCAGCTTCCAAATGTTTGCTGACTGCACAAGTTATAAATTTTCCCTCTATGCTTCATATATACTTCAAGTTGCTCAACTGAATTATCCTCAATAAGATAAACTGTACAAAAATAGAGCATCTGTGATTATAAACGCTCCTAAAGAGGCCATTTTGCRCCAGCATAAAAAGTTGATAAAGAAGTTTCATAAAAGCAATTTCATTTGCTCAGTGTCCACCATTTGCTCAGTGCACCACCAGCTAGGTGCTCAGCCCAGAAGCGTTACCCAACCTTTTCCTGCTACACTTTCACTGAACAGCTAAATCCCCCCCACACGCACACTTTTTCTTTTTTAATAAGAAAGAAGGAAACGTGTTCTGATAACACTGACTTGTGACTTCATTGCAGCCACAGCTACAGAGGGACCACAGGGATTCTTATCCTTAAAGGGAAGGACGGCCTTGCTGGCTGCCTCCATGGAGAAGGGGGAAGAGAGGTGTGGAAGCAGCAACGCCCCCGGGTCCAGCTCCAATGCCAGAACCGCTCTGGGTAGTTGACTGGACCAGAAGACCTCTGAAGTCTTCTTGACCCTCAATTTTTCTTTGATTCTGCAACATAGGTAATTAAGTTCCCTACGGAACCATTTGTGTTCAACAATTTTTTGCTAAACTTGGAAACCAACTGCACGCTCCTCAGTTTYAGATGGAGAAGTTCCAAACCACAGCTCCATAAACCAAAGCGCACGAGAAGCATGAAGTGGGTGAGTAGCTTTGAAACTCATTGCAGCGTTTCTGCCAGTGGGTAAAAGTCAAGGGACATGAGGSCTACCATGCCTGTCCCTCACTGCCTGCCCTTGCACAAGCTCCAAGCCTCCTGAGCCATCCTCAGACTCTGATACAAAACATGATTCTTTTTCCCCCTCCTCTAGGTCAGCAGCTGAGAGCACTTCARTCTTCCAGCCATGGTCCCAGCTCGTTTTGAACTGCATTTACAGGAATTAGTTTAAAAGGCTAGTAATAATAAGAGATGCTGAACTTCAGTGCACAGCAATGAGATAAAGAATATACTTCCTAATTATAGGAAGCAGTAGATGATACAAATGGCTTAACATACAGTGAAAAATCACTCAAATGAAAAATCCAACTCTAGCCAAGATGGGCATCAYACAAGAAAATAGAAAAAAAGCCTCTTGAGCTATGAACACAAAGAAGAGGGACATGCTGGGCCTGCTTAGATCTGCAAGGAGACACGGTAAGTGTCTAAAACCATATCARCACCTGTCGAAAAAGAACTACATTCCTCAACATATTCACACCCATATCCAAAAATGAAGACTCAGGCTCAGAAACCTAACTTCAGGGAGCTGTAAACAGCAGCATTTTGGGTATAGAGGAGACAGTTTCTGCTAAAAAGCTACAAGACATTAGCACAGAGGAGAACCAATGGTAGAGAAGGAAGTATGAGGAAAAYAGCATTTTTAAACCAATGTGGCCTGGTTAAACACCCAGTAAATCCAACCTGTGACAGTATCAACCCACTCGGAAGCAAGGGAGGGAGTCAGGCACGAGGGCATGGGGTCCCTTGGGATCTTCTACCAGGCACAGTGAGGGGAAAGTTACCATTAGCAAAGCGGCAGTGCTTCTAATTGACCCCAAAAGCGAGCCTTCCGGGTGCTTACAGCCTGCCAAATGAGATTCTAGGTGCATGGGAGGACACCTCAGGACTTTAATATGTTTCTTATAGTGYAAATATCCATTACAGTGGAAAATGGAGCGAAAACAATCAACCCAAACCAAATAGGTGATGAGAGCAAAGGAAGGCCTGCAGCATGTCTGATGAATACAGGGCCATCTTCCCAAGAGCGTTACCCTGCACTTAGGACCGATTCCCATATTAGCTATACATGAGAAAAGTTTTGCTTTTTAATCTGTGCCTGTGCTATATCCCAGGCAAAGCTGCACAAACTAAGAACCACCAACAGCTACTAGATCTGTTGTCAGCTAAGAGACTGAAATTTGCAGCAAGTTTAGGTGTGGTATTATTGGTTTTTGTCCAAATTTCATGACATTCTTAGTCTAAAATTAAACCACTTCCTGCACAGCCCTAGTTCAGGAGCTGGCAGTACCCCGCAATATCAGGGTTTGGGTAGCATGACAAGCTACGTGTTTTGAGGAGCCTGAAACGTTCCAAGAGACTTCCTCGATGGGACRGGGTCAGCCTCCCTGCTTTCATCTCCCAAACATCAGCCTCGCTGCGGAAGCACCCGAGGAAGTCCCTGAATTCTCTGCCCATTGCGGCCTCAGCAGCTCCCGCTGCCAGCGGGCGAAGGCTGAGACACTGCTGGGTTCAAAAGAGCTTCTGGTTTCATCTGCAGCACGAAGCAGGTTTATGCCCTGAATACATGAACGTGCTACGTGCAGGCAGGATGGAGTCGCTGCAAAAGGCAGATTTGCAGCACCACATAGAAGCAGGAAGCCAAAGCTCCTTAAAATCTTCCTTTTCCAGTGCAGTCTTTATTGTCCAGTGGTAGCAACCTGACAACTACTAAGACGATTCCAAATATTAGCTTAAATGAAAAGCTACACTAAAAAAAATAAATAAATAAAAGGGGAGTCCAGATGCTTTCCTATCATTGTAAGCAAGAGGAAAGCCACTGCCATAGGCACAGCAAAAAACCTAACAACACTGCACATCACAAGCCATTTAACCACAAAGCTATTACGTAACACTGATACTRAGCAGGGCTACTTGAAACCTCTGATTGACCCAACAAATGTGCTATTTTTGTTTTAGAGAAGACATTCGTAGCTGCAGCCCAGAAAAGGCCACTGCTTCCTACAGGCTGGCTCTGGCAGGCACAGCCCTTCCCTGAATTAATTCCTCCCGGGAGGGCAGGTCGTGCTTTGGAAGCCGCCCAACCTGGCGCTGCACGTTTGCAGCAAGGCAGTATCCATCGCAGTCCATCTATCACATTAGTAAAAGCATCCAGTAATTAATTACTCTCAGCATTAGGAACTAGGCCACGTCTCCTGTGCCCATCTCCAGGCCCAAATCCCCATCCCTGCAAACTGCCGTGCTCTGGCTGAGGGGAAGGGGCTGGTGCCTGTTTAATTCAGGGCTCTGCTGGAGCCACCGGTTCCCTTAATCCTGTTAAATCACTACCCTGTTACTCCCAAATCTCTCGCTTTGCTTCCTCAAGGACTCCCGAGCACCGGTTGTTTTGTTAAATTGAACATATGCCTTCAATTCTTCAAAGACTTCAAAAGCACTTGGGGTAACTTTTCTCAAAAAAATAAAATAAAAGTCATTCACAACCAAGTTAACAGTCTACAGAAGGAGACATCGTAATCAGGACYGTGACACTTCATCTCGTTACAAATTAGCAGGAGCTTCCTGCTCGCTTGAACTGATGCTAATTGCAATGCTCACCGAGGGAGGGAAGCCCCTGCAACACCCCAGCCGGGCTCCTGACGTGRGCACAGGACGCGGTTTCATCCCTCCTTTATGCAGCTACTCAAAACACAGGGTTAAGCACAACCCGTAGCCATCTCCGGTGCAATTTCAGCGGATCAAATCCATGGAAAGGCTTCTCCCTTCCCGCTGTCGACAYGTCGTGGATCCCGAGTGCCGGAGCACCAAAGGGAACAGCTGGGCCGTGAGCCTGGGCTGTGGATCTTCCCAGCATCCAAACACATTGGTTTGTTTCCTAAGGCAAACCAAATGTAATCCTAAGGCAAATCAAAACCAGTTACTGAAGGCAGGGGCATACATACAGCACGAGAGCCTTCCTGAGAGGGTTTSTCAAGGCGGGACAGGAAGGGGTTTAAAGCAGGTACACTCATGCGACACCCACACTCATCGGGATGTCTCTTGGCCGCCCAGCCCTGTGCTGTGCAGATGTGTCCCGGCTCCCGGGAGACAGGAGTTGGTCCCATGAYGAATCAAGTAAAGCCTGAAAACAGATGAGTGGGAAAGAGTTTTCGCACTCAACCACAATTTGACAGGAAGAAAAATGCTCATTTAGATTGAGATGAAAACGTAACGTCAACATTCTAAATTAAAAGTTGCTATCGCTTCTCTCCCTTATATGTTTTTTCATAATCTTGATCTGTATCTGCAGTGCTTTGCTGGTACCTTCTCCTCTTTGGCAGATCGTTTCCTCTGAAGGCCTAATTACAGCAGAGAGTTTGAGGGGTGCCCTTATCCAGAGCGGGAAGTTCCTCCTTCTTCAGGAAGCATCTTGCATTTCAAGTTGGTTCAGTTTCAGTTTCTTTCCCTGCTGTCCTTGCAGCCTCTGCACTGCAATGAAGTGTTTAATTCTTCAGGACTGCAGGAGCTGCAGGTGTGCACGGAGGATTCACGCTGCTTGGACACYGTGCAGGGCAGTGAGAAGAGAAACCTGCATCTCGTTTTGAGAGGGGTGGGGGTTCCTCCTCCAGCTGCTGCTACTCACTTGGAGCTGAAATTCCTCAAAATAAAAGCACTTGTTTTTATACTTGAATGGAAAACCAACAGGCCCAAAGCCCTAGTCTTAGCAAGTGGCACCACGTCGCGGCCTGCCAGCAGCAATGGGGGCAGGCGCTGCCCCGCGCGGACTGCAGCCTCCAGCAGCAGGAAGCTGAAAGCTGCAAAATCACCACATTAAAAGAAAAGTTTGGGGGATGCAGAAGGTCCTGTGTTGTGGTAAGCACCCAGTACACAGGCAGCCAGACACCCAAGGGGAAGCTCCTTAAAACACAAAAGCAAACAAATACAACAGGAAACAAAGGAAGAATGAAGGAGGAAGAAAGTCATTCCTACGGAATTAGCATCTGCAGCCCATTTTCTGCTATGCATGGAAACTCTTGAGGAAGAGAGAGCGATTCYTTATCTGTATTATTTGTCTCTCCCTGCTAGTAAATGCCAGCTTATTCACACAGAACCCCTTGCAAACCTCATCCCGGCCATCCCCACCAGACCWACTGCTCATGGCCACCACGATGCCCGTGGAGTTTGGCCATCAGATCTACATATGATCCATGAGATTTCAAAATTCAACAGTTTTATGGAAATGTCAGYAACGTTCCATAGACTGCTCAAGTAAAACGGCTCTGCTGCATTTTTTTCCGTGGGAAATGGAATGAAGCCAGCCAAGAGGTTGAGCTTTGGGGAGCTCCTTTCATCCTTGCACGTGGAGCATGGAGAAAATAAAGGCAAATCCTAACAGGCAGGCAGGAAAAGGGAGCAGCCAGCTGAACCACGGCGGGTGAACACAAATGGGCCTTCAGAGATGACCGTATGAAACTGCATCAACACCAGCGTCCCAGGAGCCCGGACGCTCTCCTCTTCTGCACCGCTCTCCTTGAGAAAACACCCATTTTGCAATATTAAAGTTATTTCTAATAAATCAAGATTTCTTTTTCCTAAGCTCATGGCTTTTCAGCTCATATCTCTCCTCAGARCCCAGGAGAAATATAATTTTGAGARAAGATCTCCAACAAACGGAGCAATGTGCTAGCAAAGCGAGAGCAAGCTGTGCCTAAAGGAGAACAGGGCTGTGCAGGGTGCTCTGCCRTTCCTCCCCCTTCCTGGCACAGTCTCATTCATAAGATGCTCCTGCAAAGGCACTAGCAGCTTTTGCAGAGGTTCCTCCCAGGAGCCAGGGCTGCCTCAGGCTCTGCAGCTCAGAACGGCACCCAAACCCCCTCGGATGTCGCTCAGCGGCCCCGGGGAAGGTCTGGGATCTCCAGGACCAACTGCTCCGCAATGCGTCCTCAAACCCAGGGCTCCTCGTGCATCACATTGTCCAACATGGCAGCGTCTGCAGGAAGGGTCCAAAACCCTATTGGGCCATGACTAAAACATGCAGCGTGAACTGCGGCCCTGCAATAGGCAACAGTGTTTCTCAGGGCTCCCTCAACACCAGGTTTTTGAGCAGCATCACACACACACACATGAAAACTATCAAGTTGCACTGCTGGATATTCAAACATCCTGCTCTAAGGGGGTTAGACTATTCCTTTCTTTATCCTTTCCATCCTCCAAGGAGGCAATGCGGAGATCTTTGGGTTATTACAGTCACAGTTATCATCAGCACGGACACATGAAATGTCATTTCTCGTTTCCAGCAGGAAAGTCAGTGATAGGCTGGTCTAAAWTAAGAGACACGTCATTCCAAATTAAAGCAGCTACAGGGGATGAAAGGACCAAATTACTTTGTCAGCTCTACAAAGCGGTGCTGCTCTTTGTATTTAATAAAGCTTTTGAAGGAAAAAAAAGGCAYGCTAGGACCTACGTCTTTGCATTCAAAATTCATGAGCTCTATTAATCTATCAAATATGTATTTTTATTGAATCTTGCATAGTTCCCTTAAGGCAAGGGCATTTTAAAGCAAATTAAATATAAGCCACCACGTTCTCGATAGCAGCACTCAGCTGAGGACGCTGCTCTCCTGCTCACAGAGTCTTTCCTATTAACTTGCTACCAACTTTTTCAGATTGCACATATACATATACACAAGTGCATGCACATTAGAAAATATTGCCTATAAAAATATTATGGCACTGCTTGAGCTTACGACCTGAAACAGTCTCCAAAATTTAAGGCACTTCTCCTCGGTCCTGCACACCCTTCTCAGAAGGACCATAAAATCTCCTTTCCAGGGCTGGTATTTCACAYGTGGTGCCTTCCCTATGTACAAGTTTACCTGAACTTTTGAGCAGAATTGTATCCTCATTTGGAGTGGCTCGAAGACGATATAGAACTAACGTGTTCCTAAGCAGCAGAGCCACAGGTGAGCATCTGAATTTGCCACRTTAAGGATATTCACACAAAAAAATCATTCACATTAAAGATACGGATTAACTGCAAGCCATTAAGCCTGGAAAATGTAAACGTAATTATTCAGTCTTTGGGGCTGTTTCAGTTTTGAATGTATTTATATTGCAATTTTAGTTATCTTTGGCTAGCGCATGTGTGTCAATGCATGTGAAACTATGCTTGAGACTTTCAAACTATGCTATAGATATTATTTTCCTAGATTTATTCTAGGTGGTCCTACACAAGTGGACAGGTCAGAATAGCCATATAGGCACCTGGCCATTTATTTGCCTTAAAACCCTGCACCACGTAAAGACTCCAACCAGTTTAAATGTTTAAGCTTCRCTGAAGCTACTTAAGCACTCATGAYATAAATATTTAAGGCMCTGCCCATATTTTTTCAGTAGAGAACAACATCTTAAGTGCTAGTGCCAACATCAAGCTATCCAACATCTTTAGAGAAGAATGAATATATGTGAGAAATGTATGTAGAACAATTAATGCCATATTGAGCTTGCCTTGTTCAAAGAACAGGAAACATGGAATGAAAACATCCAGGCAGCAAGCATTTTGTTAATTCCCCTAAGCTGCACGCTGAGTTCCGTGTGTGTGTGTATGTATATATATATATATATATTTTCCCCCAGGTTAAACATTAGTGTTTGGTAACAATTTCACAACAGATTTTCCAATTGCTAAATTAGCACTGCAGTGGAAATAGAACAGCATAAAGTAGCAATCCAGCAGTGACTGCTAAGGTGACATAACAGGGACATTTCGACTCGCTTTCCTATGCAACAAGATCCTGTAAACACTCTGTGCTTACCCGTTACCGCTGATACCAAAAGAGCAAGTTCCTCCCGATGCCATCTATGTGTAGCTCAGCTGATGCTGTGCTGGACATCCAGACACCCGTGTATTCGTTCAGCTAAAACACACCCACATCTGCAGCTGGCTTCCAGAGAAAGCCCTGCGTGTCCAGATCCTTGGTCCATTTCATTTTGGCTTCTTTGGGCAGTTTAGAGATTTCTGGCTCCCAATGTGGGGATATTTCTGAGAGCGCTTCCCAAGGAGCTAAGGTACAGATTTGATGCCATTCTTAGGAGGTTTTCAGGAGTGCTGCTGTAGTTCAGGTCACTTAGATGAGAGTCAAGGGACTATTTTGCTGTGAATTTGGGAGCTTTACAAGCCCAGCATCCAAGGAGGAGAAATCCCGCCTCATCCAACCCGACTAAGTCTCCCGGCTGTCTTCTCACTTCCACAAACTCCCTGGCTCACTCGGAGAAAAAAGGCACAGCTTCCTAGCACATATTATAGGTGAGACAGAAGTGCTAAACAGCTTACCAAGCAGCATCAGGCTAATTACCATCATATCAGCTCTAATTGGAAGTGATTCAGCAGTCTTAGCCTTGTGGTAGGAATCTCTTCAGGACTCACTGATGTGCGAAGCTCACAGTGACACCACGAAGTGTGCAGCTATTGAGCTCTCCTACCCCGCAAGGAAGCGGGGCAGTAATTGGTCACTGGAGAGCAGCTAGAGACACCAGCAAGAGAAAAACACATGGTTTTTCTCTCCAGTGCTGTTTCCTTCGTGCTATTGTATGCAGAGCTGCTGTAGCAAGCACATAAAATACTCGTGCTGGCTAAAACACCTCTAAAACACGTGGCAGTGGACCCAGAAGCAGCCTCAAGCCTAGTGCTCAGATGGCCCCTGCTCCTCCACGCCGCCCACACGGCAACACAACCGCCGAGTCCTTGCAGGGCAAAGCCATCAAATTAGCAGTGGCTGCATGGGTTTAATGAAGCTCTAATTGGTGCTCGCCTTGTTCGGGTCACATAAAGCCCGACCTGCTTGTCGGCCCTGCTCTGAGACCCTCATGAGCACAGCGAGCTAAAGGCAAGTTTGGATGAGACGGTCTGGCTCGAGCCATGACACAGAGGATGCAGGCAGAGCTGCCAAAGRAAAACACGACCCCTCTAAAGCCTAACGAGCATCAGCAGTCTCGTACCGCTGGGCAGCTAAACAGAAAAGCACGGGGAAAACTGACAGAGTTTAAACTATGTTCACCATAATTGATTTATTAAATCATATTAAAGCATCTCTTCCTTGCTACCAGATACGATTTTTAGAGGATTTATTCTAAAAGACACGTGAAAGATTAAGACCTTCATAGCAACCATACAAAATGCTTCAGCCTGTTCTCATGGGATATAAACATTCCTGCTCTTCCAAATATTCCAACAGCAGAGCAAGCATGCTGCTCTTTTTCAGAGCAGCCAAGGGCAGTGTCCAGTACAAATATTCAGCAGGAGGAAAAGCAACTTCTTAAACCCAAAACACCTTCTAAAACCCCACACTCCAGAGTCCATCTGCTAAGCAATGAGCTTRTACTTTAGAGGTGAGGATTCCCTCCAGCCTTTCCATCCCACAGAACAGCAATCATCTCAGAAGGGAAGCCTGAGCTGTGCTGGCAAGTTGCTTGGGAGCACTGGAGCACAGCAAGAAGTGACCTCCGAGGACACCTCCAGCCTCTCAGCGTAACCGTGCCCAAGACACAACCTGCTCATGCATCACTCTATGCTGASAGAAGCTGGCTAGGCTGGGAACAGCGGGGCATGGCCTAAAAGTCCTTTCACAGGTGCTGTGACACAGRGAGAACGATGTGAATGAAGCACAGCTGAAAAATCAGCCCCTCTCTCACATCAACTTTCCTAGCAAGGGTAAAAGCCCATCGTTTTCCAACCATGTTGAGAGACCACAACAAAGAGCTGGGCAGAACCTTGGCTTGTGTCGTGGCCATCATGTGCATGAGAACAACTTGGTCCCCTCCACAGCTTCAGGACACCCTCACTGCCACACGCCGATTTCCACTTTTCCCATCACCGTTGCTSCAGAAAGCCTGGAATCTCTTCGGAATTGGCTGCCTTCCTCTTTGACAGCTCTTCTCAGACCTATTTCAAGACGAAGCAGGGACTTAACAGATTGAGAATTGATCTAAAAGTCTGGATCTGAATTCTAATGCTCTGTCAATTAAAGTAATTCCTCTTTTCCCTGGTCTTTGCTGCAGTCCATTAAATCACTGTGCTGGTAAAGTGTCTGAAGTAGCAAGAAAGCACTCTGTTGAAGTACAGAGGTTAGAAAGAAAATACGGGGAAAAAAATAATGCAAGTCCATCTCAGGAGGAGAAAAAGCYGGACACGTTTCAGGAGTGACAGCCCCAGCTCAGGAAGGAAGCGCTGGGGCAGACAGTCCTCTCCCGCTGGGCAACCCAAACTACCCCAGGGAACACAGYGGGTTCAAACCTGCTCTTTGTGCCCCAGTGACTCGCACCAACCACAAAAACCCTGCTGCTTTTTTAAGAAAAGCCACCYGAGGTGATTGAAGTGAACTCTGCACAGCATGGAAAGGAGGAAAGGCCACRGCTCTCTCCATTTATCCTGGGATTCCCTTCCTCCTCCTCCTGGAGCGATGCAAGCCCTCTAGTTTGTATCCTACGCCCGTACCTAAAATACTGGGGCCATACTATAAAAAACTGTCCCAGAAGCAGACGATTACCAGCCCACTGGAAGAAAACCAAAACATTTTTGATATCCAGTTAAAACAGAAATTCCTATTGGAAAGATCCAGAGATCCCAAAGCACAACCAAGCACCAAAACCCCTCTGATGAATGACTCTTTCTAGGAGATGTATGGTAAGATTCAACAACCCCAGTGGTATTATTTTCTCAGATGTCTTTGAATGGGTCCCTTCAGGGCAGATTTCAGGACCACACCAAGGGCTGAGGACAAAAGACAGCTCATTCAGCAAAACCCCAGCTCCCCCAGCCAGGCAGGCACCTGCAAACCACACCCGACACAACAGACCAACAGGAAAAATAAGGCTCACGATAACGAGTGAAACTTTGCAGACCTTGGCATGAAAAAGTTAAAGAATTAACACRACAATCGACAAGTTCATTTATTTTCGGGTTGTGCTTTTGTGTCACTTCAACTGTGTTTAAGAGACTCTTTCCTAATTCATATGGCTTTTTAGTAGCTTGCATAATGCAGGAAGGAACAGCAGAAGCTAAGCAAGGTCTGTAATCTGACTTCATGGCACTTGATAGAAATGGAGCAGTGAATCAAGAATCCATCCAGGATCTGCTGCGAACTGGAAGATAGGATGAATTACCAATTATGTTAAATCTAACTTAGCAAAAAAAAGAGTCACTAKATGTTAAATCTTTCCTCAAAATTACTGTCAGAAAGTCCATGTAAGCATCAAAGTAGTACTAAGATGAAACTTGTAAGTCCTCTTTTAGTATTAATACACCATCATTAACACTTTTTGTTGTAGTGATTTCTTCATAATTTAAGAAGAGGCTTTTCATATTTAATCTCTGCACACCACTATTACTCGGGCCATTCTGCAGCACTGTGACAGATGCAGCTGCTGCTCTATTGATTCTGCCTTCMTATCTGTATTTTGTCTCATTGACTGAACAGTTGTCAAAACAGATTCGTGCTTATTGCAAGCCGGGATCTAGGCTGCCTCACCTGCAAAGGAAGGCACAAGCAGACAGCTTAGCATGTTAATGCGCTAGCAAGCGGAGAACATTCCTGCTTCACTCTCAGGAGCTTCATGCAATAAGCATTTTCATCGCTGATTAAGTGTTAAAGCTGACATTGCARCAACAGCGAACGCCTTTCACTCTGACAGGCTTCTAACTCTTCTGTCTAGGATTTCAAAGCAYTTCATCAACACGAATTAATTAATTCTCAATACTCACAAGGTAAGAACCATGTTTGCTTGCTGGGGGGGAAGGCGATGCCCTGAGTCACATGCAGGCACAGGCCCAAGTGGCTTTGAGTCCAGGCCACGTAGCTGCGAAGTGACAAAATACTTGGGGGTGTCATCACGCCACACGTTCCAGCCGGGCTCCTAGGACTTGCATTTTTCCCATGCACTTCTGAGCATCGAGACCCAGACTTCTAACTCAGGCACTCAAATCAGGCACAACAGAGGAAGACAAAGAGCCACCTGAATTACAACAGCACGTAAGATTTTACAGCTAAATTACAGTCCTTTTTTTCCTTTTTAATCATATAATTCTGATMATTTTCCTACCTCTAACTCCTTGAATGTTATTTCATTTCATTTGCATTCTCAGTTTGGACACTCTGCAGCAAGCATAACCACCAAAGAGAAAGAGCAATAATTAAGACTCTTCCTCAAAAACCAAGTGTGAATATGGATGGCTGCATATCTTGAAGCTTGAACCCAGGACAAAAATTTACCTTTACCTTTTCAGTGAGTGTATTTTTTCCAGTGCACATCTAAGGCTGAGATGTCTTGCAGATACGAGCATACCAAAGCACATAAATGGCCACAGGTTTTGACACCCCTTCTACGTTTAGAAGTCTTGCTCAGAAACCACATTAGCAACACTGTAGTGGTCAGATGACCCAAATCACCTCACATTTTTTCTCAACATGGATCTCTATCCTAAAGGCAGCAAGAGATGGCAGGAGAATCGCCTAACCTCACTCTGCTTCTCCTGTCACCACTCACCAGCGGGTTCCTCCCTCACCGGCATCGCAGCCCAGTCGAGTTCCTAGTATAAATTTGATGCTGCTTCAATGCTGGCAAGATGACACCTTGCATGCAGGTCACCAGGAAGGCAAAGCAAGAGATGGAGATTTTCCCCAATTTGCCAGAGTGGGTAAGTCTAGTAGGGGGTAAAATAGCATAAATAATAGTAGGGAAGGTGTTCGTTAAAACTTACGGTGTTGTGCATTATTTTATTTAATTACCTTCTGTATTTTAAGTAGCTGTATCCCTTCCTTTAAAACTTTTGGCTTTTGTTTGGCTTCCMTCATTGCCGGTGGTGATGCTGGCAGCATGAGGGACAAGTCATCAAACCAGTGTCACGTTATCCACAGCCACCCTCTACGCTGCCTACAGCTTCCGAGGAAAGCCCGAGCAACGGGACCGGGAAGCAGCTTCAAGCTCTTCCCTCAGCCAAAGGGCAGGTGCTTCCCACAGGTGGCTCCGGAAGGCAGGGATGGCAATGGAGGCCTCCCCAATGCTGCCACCTACAGAGCGCTTCTCCACTGCAAATATTTCCTCTTTTTTTTTACTAAAATCTTGAGTTTCAGCCTTATCTGGAAAGAAGGYGCTTGGGAGCCAAACCCCCACCGGCTGCTTTCCCCTGGGAGAAAGGCCCAGCAGGCCTGGGTCCCTATTTAATAAATACAGCTTCATACAAATTATATTTTGAAAAAAAAAAAAAAGTTGCATCTAACCCAAGTTCACAGGAATTTCTTGGTTTTATTTTTACAGAGATGGTTATGCCCAAGCCACAGCTCCAGGCAGCCTCAAGACACAAAAACTGTTGAAAGCCAAAGTGGCAAAGCCAGATGCGGAACCACCCCGCAGGGGAGACACTTTCATTAGCAGGTTCCCACCAGCAGCTCCTCGTAGACAGCAAGGACGTGCCTAACCCGGACGGAAGAGGAGGAAAGGCTGCCAACACGTTGCAGCTGACGTGCAGACATCCCATGGAGGAGAGGGGCAAGGGCTTTAAAAAGCAGCAGCGCTTGCTGCTCAGCCTGCAACCCGGAATAGTCACACRCGGAACAGTTATTTCTGGAATAAACCTGGAGGGAAAAATTCCCCCCACCTTCAGTGCCTGGCCTTCATTCAGCTTTTCCCTACACAGTCCCTTCTGCGCACGCGGGAGGGCAGAGATCCCTTCAGGCCCCGTTTTCTGCACCCAGCGCATTGCAGCTGGTCCCTTCTCCTGCTTTCCAGCTGGGAGCGGGCAAGCAGGTGATGAATCCCAGCGAATGAGCGACACGTGGGCATCGCGTGCCAGCCCCGCAGCCGCCTGTCCACGTCAGCCACAAACGCCCTCCGACTGCTCGTCCCTCAGAGCAAAGCCCCTTCTCCATAAGTACACGCAATTTCCTTAACCTTTAAGAGGCTCTGAATGCAATAATTTAAACGGTTACTAGCAGTATTACAACACAAGGCTGAATTCTTCTGCTCTTTCTGTATGCCAGGTATAATACGGAAAGAAAGAGCCAAAATAGAACTGGCAGAAAGTCAGGAACAAAAGGAAAAGGGAAAGAATACCTATGCCTGAATTGAATCTTATTTTGATCCACTTTATTGAGCCTTAACTGTAATTCCAACATAATTTTGGATGCACTAGCTCAGTTCCATAGCAATTCAGGATCCAACAGCAGATTTGATCAGCTGCAATTAAAATATACTAATAAACCTTTTCAAAATCCCGAAATGGAACGAAACAGAGAGCATCGAGCAGCCCCGCTCGGAGTCGCTTAGGAAAAACCCATCTGTAAAAGCTCAGCCCGCCAGCTCATTCCGCTGGGAAGCCGAACAGCGGCAGCATCTGCCRGCGGAGCCGCAGCCTCCGCAGAGGGAGCCCAGGCTGCAGCGCCGAAGGGAGCCGCGCACCGCGCTGCCCGCACGGCCGCCCGCTCCTCTTGCTGCCGGCTCCTTGCTGCTGTTGGAGCCTGACTGCTGGATCCAGTGTGACATCCAGCGTAGGACTTGGAAAACTGCTCAGGAGAGGTGCCAGAGCGGCAGTGCACGGCCTGGCTCCCCTCCCGTCTCAGCTTCCCGGGACGCCTCCTGCGTGGGCGGCCGGCCCGACGCTCTCCCCGGCCGGTGGCAGTATCGCTGCCCAGCGCAACTTCCTCCTCGCGCCGTAGTGCATGGCTGCAAGGCCTGTCACACMCCAGCCCATGAGCAGAGAATCCCCTCAGCACCCCCCAGCGAAGAGACCGACCCGATTCCTTCACAAGCAGCCAAAGAGCCACTGCAGCCTCAAACCCACCAAGTAACGAACTCGGAGCCCACCAGCGATGTCTGAACCGTCATTTCTTCAAGGCGTTGTGACGTTACCCTCTCCTGCTTCCCCCTAAACAAGAAAGTGCAGTAGCGAGTCACATTGCAACAAATGTTCTCTTGGTGAGATGGTACCAATGCACCAGCCTCTTATTTATTTAACTAGAACTGCCATTAATAGGAGTTCTAGGAGCTCATTACTAAGACATAATGTTGGAAAGTACTTCAGTGTAAACCTGACACTTTGATCCAGTTTGCAGATCCTCAAATATTAGTGACAATGCATTTGAAGAGCTAATGGAAGTAGCCAAAGCCATCATCTATAGGTAGATCATCTATCTGCTTTTTTGGTTGGTTAGTTGCCTTTTCTGCCACATAAAGTAACCCCTGGATAACTTTAAAAGTAACAAAGTCTGAGTGTCACTAGTGACCAGTCTTCATTTGCCAGAGTTACTAATTACCTTCATTGTATGTATTTCCATCCTTACGCTGTAACAAAATTCACTAATTTTTATGCAGTATTTAGAGRCTTTGGCAAGTTTAGAAATAAACCACATTTTGCATCTGCAGCAACATTTCAGTGTCTTTGCGTGACGCTGCACCTACAGAAGACTCGGGCTTGGAGGTTTGCAGCGTGTCTCTCCTCTGCCTCTCGGGTGTCTTTACTTCCACACGGCTGCACTTCATGGCAGGGCTGACTGAGCAAAGGCTTGTGAAGTTGTCCCTTGGGTGCTTCCTCCTCTCCGATCATGCCTGTCTAATCACTGCTTTTCTTCCTGCGATAACCACGTTCTCTATCTTTCTGTCATAACGGGAGGGGGGAAAAAAGAATAAAAAAAAAACCCCAAGCTTGCAAGATTATTAAAAGTGCTTTCTAATTAATAAGCAAATTATTAATTTGCTCACTTAATAAAAACTCACCCTGAATTTCTGCTTGGATTTTTCTGACATTCCACTGTTGTGTGAATTTGTTGAGGGGAAAAAGAAAGATTTCSTGGCATCCTTTTTTACATAATGGCACTTTGCATCTAGTTAAAGMGCGTTTCATTGGTAGGGTATCTTCTCTGCATTTTATCTGCACAGGTGTTGGAACAGATCTTGAACATATCACAGAAAATGGGAATGAACTGGAAGAAGGCAGCAAAATGCTGGCTTTGAAACTAGCTAGGGCCCCCTCCGTAGCTGTCACACGGTGGTTTTTTCATATTATTTTCTAGAAATTCCCAGACAAATATGCACATGTGTTATACAGGTTACCCAGCTGAGAAAGAAATGTGGCRTATCAGAACATGAGGAATTTATTATGTATACGAACAAGTCATCTGCATAGCTCAGTGCATATACCAAGAACTTCCAGGTGGCCTGGGCAACATCCAAGATGCTCCAGTTCGAGCAAGATAAGATTTCTGGACTAAAAAAGACATATTTGTTGAAAACCTCTATGCACAATAGTGCAAATTATGGCTCTTTTAAGTCTCTATTCAAACAGATTTGACTAATGCTAAATAAATATCTATTCATGAATTTATTCCTACTTCAGATTTACAAGTTTGTTTTATAAATGCATCTTGGATTTTGGCGGGGGAGATAAGCCGTTGAAATTCTTCTTGCTTCTTTAAAACTCCTGCTTTGCTACTTTTACCTTTTTTTCAATGTATTTTGATTTTTGGCCATCGCCTTTTTGCTATCAGAACCATACTTCCATTTCCAAGCTTTTGAGCATCACTAAGAGGTAACYGATCTGCACAACACTGGCAAAGTCCAAAAAGGCACCAACCTGCAGCAAACCTGTGGGCAGCAGCTGAGCTTTATAARCCTTATTAAAGCCAGGAGAGGGGCATGGCTTGGCAGAGAGCAGCACGCCGGGCTCTGGTGCCGGAGCCGGCCGCGTGTCACAGCAAAGATCTGGGGATGCAGCAGACGTGGTGCCTCTGATAGGGTACAGAGCCACAGACGCAGCACGTAAGGACCTGCTGCAGAACCTGGGAAGAACTTAGGCTCCTACAAGAGCAGTTAAACAGAGCAGCAAAACTACTTGATGACACTCACGTGCAGAGAAGCCCCATGAGCCAAGTGGTGCTCTGGAGCCCATCTTCTCCTTCCCCAACCTCATCCTCTTCACCTTCCCCAAACGCACAAGCCCGTACACGTCACCCATACTCTCGCCCCTGTCAGGTGACAGCGCTCAGCACAAACCCCAGCGTCKTCCCTGAGGACACAACACCATGAAGATGAGACATGATGTCTCTGAAGACATCAAGATTTTTAAGATCTGGCTTCACAACACAAAATACTGCATGTGCCAACAACCTGGTTCTGCTAAGCAGGAAACTGTACAGTTGTAATCATCTCATTGCCTTTGCAGTGAACCCAACACAGCATGACTCGKCTTGGGCTTCTCCTACCAGAGGGGACACCAGAAAACAACATTACAAAAGCACAACAGGACTTCCACTGAGGTGTATCGTATCATCACCCTCCCAGGAAAGCTCCACTGCAACCCTCCAAGGAAAGCTTCAAAGTAAACGACCCTCTACTTGAAGAATACACGTACAGCTTCATTCCCAATAAAACAGTAAGCGTGGCAACTTTGGAGTGTGAGCCACTTGATAATTCCCTTTTTATAAAGTCTGTAGCTCTGACCAGCAATTAAGAACTAGTATTTCAGTGAAGTCCTTATGAAGGGTTTTCGCTATTTTTCCTCCTTCCCCAGAAATTAAGCTCCCAAACAGTAGCACGACACTAAGTGGTGACCACTGAAATCACATGTATTCTGCACTTCTTCCTTTTTTAATGAAAATACCTTGCTTTTATTGAGATTTTGAAAGACTCTAAACCTGCAAGGCCATTAAACGAGGCCCGTTTTTCTGCAGCTGGTCCCCCCTGCATGAGGGAGCACAAGACGGCTGGTGCAGAGCATGGACTCACGCCCTGGGCAAGGGGCTGCATGTAGGACCCGCTCACAGGTGTCACCACCAAGAGCTTTCTACAAACACATCATTTTTATTTAAAAGTTTTACCACATAGAACCAAAGCCATGTAGCTGATGTTAGCAAAAGCATGTGACATCAGCCAGGTTTTCATTTAACWTCTCACATTCACTGTATCTCACTTAGGAATATCTACAGGTATCATATTCATATTTGTATTATTTGTGCAATGTTTTGCATAGTGTGGTGCTATTGAAGCAGCTCTCATCCACAGGTRCATTGCAGCTACTATTAACTTGATGCACAGAACACAAATACAGAACARCAGCAGCAAAAGCCTTAAACAGGACTGAAGATGAGAGCTGCTGCGGTCTGCAGCGAGGCAGCRCCTGCCCGGGGCGCATTCCCTCTCCAAACCAGCCCAAGTCTTGCTCGAGGTGAACACGCACCCAGGAAACGATCCATAGGCCAGTGAAGCTGCAGACAACATGCAGGGTGAGCAGCCTTGCCCAGGCAAACAGAAAAAAAGCTGTTTCTCAGCAGAACAGTCAGGAACATTAACCGTGTGCTTTGATTGAAGTCACACGACCTCAAGCAAAACTGGCGCAGCCTGATCAATGGCCCGCAGGGCTTCGTGCTCCTCACAGACACAGCAGAAAGATAAAAGTCTTATTTCTGGGGTTGTATTTGTGCCACCTCTTGTGTTCTAGCTAGAGTCACAAAGCAGCCGCCCCATGCTCCCACCCGCAGCGCAGCAAGGCACGCTTGCCCCTGGAACTAGGCACCGCGCGAGACACTGTGGGTCACCCCACRGGAGGGTCCAAGTGCAGGGCGAGACTCTTCGTAGCAGGATTTGAAGTAATGACTTCAAGATCGATGGCTCCAAATTAACTTTTCCCCTGAATCATGAGGTCCCTCTCCTTCATAGCAGAAGCAAATACTTGAATCAACTACATCCACAGATCTACAACTACTGATGCATGGGGCTCTTTGAGCATTCCTAGGCGGCTTGGGCAATGCTTTTGAACAMCACGAAAAATCCATTATTTTCTACGCAAAAGGAGCAATTAAGTAGTCTACTTATCAGATCAGTCTGTATCGTATCTGATTTTSCTAGAAACAAAACTATGTAAAGGGAAAGTTCCCAGGCCAACTGCACCTTTCCATGGGCAGGACTCACAGGCGGCCTTGCTCTAACAAGTGACACACAGCACACACACAGAAAACTTCTCTTGCTATCACTTCAACACTACTTGGCATTGTGGATGCTGCAAAAGGGTGTTCAGGGTARTTCATCGCTCCTCTGTCATCCATCAGTCAGTCACAGGATGGATTTACTTAGCTATGGCTCAGCCACGCTCCTCATTTTAACATTCTGAAAAGGTTTATTAAGGTGATTTTCCCCTAGTGTTCTGATATATCAGCATTACTTGGGTGGCTGTATTTCAATTTTGTGTCCTAATCAGGCACCTCCAAGACTAACTTCATAAGGGGAAAAAAAGAAAAAGAACAAAACAACCAAAACCCAACAATGAAAAAAGACTTAGGGAAGTTTTCATCCATACTTTTTGTGGCTCATGGACCATACACAGGATGCACTCGAGATACAGTCAGTTGTACAAGGCTTGCTTTGCTATAAAAGCACATGCTTAGCTGGGTCACTTATCCTAAAGGCATAAGGAACTGGATTTTTGTAAGGAGATATTCACTCACTAGCGACATTAACCTTCTTCTCTTTCTTGTTCTGGTGAAGAATTGCACCAGAGTGGAAGGACGCCCATAAAAAGTATTTTGGCTAATTATGCACCCAGATGAGTTTCCTCAATAGCCTACAGCACACAGATGTGCTTAGAGAGCTCCTTCTAAGGCTGTTTAGCAACACGGGTGAATAAACACACCGAACTATGGAGTCTTCAGCAGCTGAGCTGGAAAAATCAGGAGAGAACCAGTAAAATCTGTGACTTTTCCCTTTGCAAACCAAGGAGAAGGAGGCAAATAAGAGGAAAGGGAGAAATTGCTGTCATAGAAATAGCTTCATAAGCCAGAAGCAGAAAATGAACATTTCCAAAATATATTATAAATGCAAGCACTTGTTGTAATTTATCCTCCACTTGCCAGGGTCCTGCCTGCACCCACAGGCCCTGCAACCTCTCCCCGCTCTCTGGGGAGGAGCCCTGGGTTAGGGATGGATTAAGGTGAGGTCTCCTTGCAGCTGTGGCAGGCCCTGCTGCCCAGCAGAATGGCTGCACAGACCTCACCCTGCACGAAGGCCATGGGGAGGAGAAGTGCATACGTCCATGTGGCAAGATGCTCCGGCAACTGGGATCAAGCAYGGAAGCCATTAAGTTAAACACCAATCCTAGTGTCAGCTGTGCAGTTTCAGATAGACAGGAGATGTCTGGAGAACTGCAGAGCATGCACAAGGCTGCGGTGCAACGCCCTGTCTTTGGCTGTTCCTCTGCATCTAGCGCAAGTTTCCTATACCCTCTGCAAGGCTTTTGGGCGTCTCGGTTAGCCCAGAGCATGCTGGAGGGAGCCCGTTCCACGCATCCACCACTCATCTGGACAGGTTTGTTTCCACGGAGTTAAGAGGAATAGCCCATTAAGCAGAGCCACCGCGGAAGCGATGTTGAAAATAACAGGAATGCCCCCAGCTAAAGTCCTTCACGCAGCTG
Organism: Eudromia elegans; assembly: GCA_003342815.1. NCBI lineage: Eukaryota > Metazoa > Chordata > Aves > Tinamiformes > Tinamidae > Eudromia > Eudromia elegans. The sequence goes on along the minus strand of PTEX01000031.1, from coordinate 1,867,261 downwards.
CATTCTCGGCGTGCTCTCTGTTTTCTCTGCAGCGCGACCCAGCTTTTCCTGGGGCACAGCATGGTCTTTTCCTGGGGAATGAACACTTTAGCAAGGCAATTCTCCRAGTGCTGGGCTCTGGGGCAGCCAAACAGGCTGCCAAATAAGTAAACAGGAAGCGGGGCCAGCGAGTGACAGAATCGGTCATAACTACAACATTTTGCTTGGAATACTTTGATAGGTTATTTAAAACAATACTGTTAAATGTGCTGCACAGAAACGTGCCCCAAGGTATTGTTTTATTGCATCAACTGAGATCAACTGTGCCCTGGTGGCATCAAGAGATTTCTTAAATGACTGCCTGGCTGCCAGCCTCTGTTTTTACCTATCTTGTCTAATAAGGGTCTTCACTGGAGAATGCTGAAGGCAGAGGGAGCTCACTAATCGCTGTAATTACATGCTTGGGGTAATTTAGTTCCAAATGAGCTGCAGAGTGTTTTCATGTGGCTCTAATATTGATATGTCTCACAGGTAGGGGAGAAGCAGTAAATCACGGGGAATCTACAAATTAAATAAATTGGATCAAAGCTACAAAAACTATCTTCAGATTTACCTGCGACAACCTGTTCACCCAACAACCTAGGCTGCGACGAGGCAAACCCAGACAAGCAAAGCACTAGCATAAGCCGTGCAGGACGCAGCAGGAACCACCTTGCAAAGCTAATCCTATTGCTATCAAAGCTTCCTAAGCACTATGGAAAGGCTCCCCTGCTTCCTCAGCAAGAGGTGCATTAACRTGGAGCAGCAGCTCAAGCTTGTTCCCTGGAAGGGCCTGAGCGCCCGGTGCTCCCGCCCAGGCAGGCGGTAGGCCCGGAGCAATGTGCCTGTTGCTACTGTTTAGTCTCACAGCCTGGGAGTCTGTCACACAATTCCTGAATCACACTGGAGACCTGCACGAATCTCCGTCTTAAACATCTCTTCTTTCCCAGCTAGTCAAATGCCAATCCTTCCGCGGATGGGCACTTAGAAACTGAGGCATAGAAGCCCTCCAAAGCAGGAGGGACAAGGGTGAGGGGAGCAGTGCCCACGCAGAGGAGCTGGGAATGGCAACAGCTTCCCCAAAAAGGCCTCTTCAGAGGCAGCGATGGCTGCCTGATGCCTCACTCACCCTAAAGGTGGAAAACGAGCTAGAGATCTTCCCACCAAATACTGCTACAAGTGACATTCTGAAGTCTTCTCTCCTTTAGCATTAAAATATTCCTGTTTCTCCCTTGGAGCTGCAAGTACCTTGAACCTGAGCCCTTCCTTCTTGAAAAACACTGCAGTAATGACGACTTCAGAGATTCCTCCCTGATCTACAACCAACGTCTCCTGCCTCGACGGCTGCGGATGTGAGGCGGGTTCCAGGCTGTGGTCGGTGCCCAGCAGGCACATGGCAGCAGCGGCCGCGCACGGAGGCAGAACGTAAACTGGGACAGTTGGCCTGGGTCCCGTAAAACCAGACACTGCTCATAGAATTAAATAGCAGTGAACGCACTCCAAAAAGAAAAGGATTTTCTCCCGGAATTGTCTTCAGGAAGGACAAATCCCTAAACAGATAAAAGGAAAACTGAGTAGATATCAGACAGAAGATAAAAAAAAGTATCTTCTTCCATCTATAGYTGCATATATTTAAAACATGAAATATAGGGACTAGAACAGTCATTGAACCAGCAATAGAAACAAAGATACGGCACCTGCATTGTCACAGTAAGAAGCTGCAGAGGTTTTGGTGGGTGGCCATCAGAAGCCACCACTGAATGCATCAGAAAATGAATCATCCGAATATCAATGACATCCCAAGAAAAGTTTTCACATTTCATGCCTCCTGTTTTTCAGCCAGGTATAAAAGACCGCATCACAGCTAGTAGAAAGGTATTCAGGTTTTTTTTGTCATATTCAAAGGCATGGCACAAATCAGGAACATCTCTGGAGGCACCACTAAAAAGCCACTGTCTGCTGCTTAAGGACTCCATGCTAGAAGCACCACACAAAGGAAGGACACTTAAAGAAAAGAAAATTACCCCTGCATAGCTAAAGAAATTGAATTATGAAGTAAAGATTTAAGAAGTATATCTAGCGTACTGTAGTTAATAAAAAGGCTAAGGGAGAACTAAGATTGAATTAACTGTTTAGACCTCACACAGTACATTAAAGAACTGAGTGCAGCTGCTCCCAACGTCTGCACTTTAGGTATTACTGTGCTGCAAATACAGATTTCTGTCAAGAAGAGGAGGCCCAGAAGTCAGATTTCATTGTGTTCACTTTGGTTAAAAGAAAAAAAGAAAAGAAGAAAGTATTTGCTGGACCAAAAAAATCATAAAAATGCACTAGTATCTATTTTAAATCCTATTAAACCCAGCAGATAATAGAATGCAAGACGACCGAAATAGGCTCTGAAAAGCTCTGAGATTTTCTTTGTGTTTTAGCAGTCAGATACACACCCGCACAATTCCCTCACCGACTTCCTGTTATACCAAGTATTTCTTTCAAAATGTTAGTCTTCTGTCTGTGCTTTGTGATTTGCATCATTTCCATTTACCTCTCCAAGCAACCCAACAGAGGAGCCAGTGTTTCATTTGCTGTTCCCATTAACAAGCACTCGGTATGCAGACCACCTGTCCTTGCTGTGCCCTTCAGGGATGGCTGGGAGGCTGAGGAGACCTGAGTGGAATTTGATCACTCAGGTCACCTCTAAAGTTGTTGGAAAACCAGCATTTTTTCACAGAGGAGCTATCGTCACCCAGAACTTTTCTAGCACCTTTAGATTTTCCATTGGAAATGCACAATGTTATTGGTAAATTATCAGATCTTTGGGATATTTTTTTCTTTTCAACCTTYTCAGTTCCAGGCTGCAGTTTCTCTCCACACTGAGATGAAACCAGACTAAGACCTCAAGAAAGGGATACTTTATAGCACTTGAAATGCTGGGCACTTTCCTACCCCAAGGCTCTTCAAGGGGTGTCACAGCATCACCCAACCTCCTTTTTTCACTTCTATATCAAACTGACCCCACCAGTCCCCCCACACATCTCCACARCGCTTCATGGGGCCTCAGTACTGGAACAGTGAAACCACAACTGACCAAAGCCACGGGAGAGAAGAGCGCGAGGACCCACGAGCTCTGCACAGCGAGCACAGCCCCYGGGCAACTTATTATTGGGGCAAATGAGACTAACGGCTGAACTGCAGAACATACTGGTTTATACAGGGCTGCTGGCCTGCCARTAATATGGTAAAATACATTTGTTCTGAGGTGTATATGTCAGAGGATATTTCCTCTAAGTAACTAATGAATAATAGCGTAGGACAGCRCTGTCATTTCAGCTTGGATCAAAAGTCGCATTTTATATACCTTACAGGACTCTCTATAAATGACAATATTTTGTTATCTAATAAACTGATATGTGCATTAATTTAWCTCAGTAATGCAGAAGTCGAACTAAAAGGCTTGTGCATTCCTAGGTGGAATAATCTTGTCCAAAAGGTTCTTCTATATCCTGAAGCTCAAGCTCCTGCAGTGCGATGCTATAAACTAAATCTCTTATTTGCCCTCTAAGTCAGTACCTGATTAATCAGAACAGYCACATTATTTTTATAATAAGTGTGACCATAGAATTAACACAACCCTTGAAAACCTGACTCTAAGTGAACTGGAGCCGAGGGAGAAGATTGATACAACGTGCCCGGAGAACTCCTCATTTACACACCTGAATTATAAGGAAATGTTCGACATTTCCCCTTGGGGAAGAGGTGAATCATGCTTCACTGAGCTGGAAACTCACTGTTCTTCGGGCTTCTGCCTCGGGTTGACGTGGATATTCCCTCGGTAAAGCTGCCAGAGTTGGAATAGGAATTTCCAAAGGAAATGTCACGTCATCAAGTCATACYATATCCAGTATATGTGTGTGTATATAAATTTATATATTATCTCTCTACGCATGTACACATATACACACGTATACATGCACATATAGGCAGAGGAAACATGAGCCTCTGCAGAGGGAAGAGGCCTTTTTATGCAGTGCAGGCTTTGAGTCCTCTTGTCTTGCACCTCTCTGGCTCTTTGGTCCTGCTCACTGAGGTGACAGGTCTGTCACAGCACAAGCAGCCCTGTGCTGCAGTTCCTGCACCAAACCCTTGCACTTCCTTAGGGTTTGGACCACGTGTCGGACCAGAGGGCATCCCTGCTCCATCTCCTGTATCCCTGCAAACTGCTGAGAACTGCTCAGGTGAGAACTGCTGTCACCAGCGCTGAGACAGGATGGTCAGAAGCCTCGTCTGCTACCCCAGGATATCCTGCAACCTGTGGCCTCTGCTCACCCAGCTGGGCAAACTCCTTATGCAGGTAGCTCCTTCCATCACTGCATTGCATGTGAGAAAGCACAAAGTCATCTTGCACCTGAGAGCCTAACAGTCACAGCACAGTCCCCCATGACGAGCTCCTGCTGCTGCTATTAAACCACTTTGCATTCCTGACYGTCTGGCTGCATTGCCAACACATTGGTTATACTTAGGGTGGTGCAACCGCGGGGTTTATTAAAGTCAATAAAACCAAGAGTGAAGAGTGGGAAGCTTTGAGTCTGAAGACCCCATATGTCACAAGCACAGAAACAAATGCATCCGAAACTTTTTAAAGTTGGCCATTAGTAAAATAAATGTATAATTTTAGATCTATAAAATAGATATACAGAGCAGGCTACACTTAACCTTATGGGAGCACAATGGGCCATGAAGTACAAAGCAAGTATCAGCCTTCCATGAAGTGATAAATGAGGATAAAACCCAGACAGCTTCAGCGGCTCCTGAACCAACCAAATTTAGTCCATTGCAAAGTGCAGAGACACTAGAATAGGAACTCATTTTTCTGACAGAAATAGCTAATACCACATCCAGAACAAAGTTCCACAAGTTGTGCAGTTACCAAAATAGGGACAAATGGCAGGGCAGGAACAGCACCAGTCGTTACACAAGATAGACCTGTTTTGGAGCAAGTCACCAGGATACTATTCTGATGAGTATCTAAATGAGATACTAACATAAAGCATAAGGCAGCTATTCYGATACTTTATTGTTTCTTCCTTGTAGCTTTTGAATTGTTCTAGAAGTTCTTGCTATGCAGGAAATTTTGCAAAAGAGGAAAATTCTCCACTGGAAAAAAGTCATAAAATAAGTTGTTTTGAAGAACAAATGGGAAAGTTAGCAATGTTGCTGCTGTTGTAAGTGGTGCCTGCGCCTTCAAAGCGGTTCATGCTTTGCCCCTTTCCGTGTATTTATCATCACTGCTACGTCACCATTTTTGAAACAAACTGCTCAGCACAACTCACTTCACATCCTACCTCAGTGCACGATCTGTCGGCTGACTGAGTTTAAATTATTTTTCCTTCACTCTACAGAAAAGTTTACTGTTTTCCTGATGAACAAAATGGTCTATTTGTAATTATCTATCTGTAATTAAATGTTCTTCAATGTCTGTATTTCTCTAGTTGTTCAGATGCCCTGTGATGCTACAATATTGTCCTTGAGGAAGACAGGCTACCTTTCCACTTGCCACTGAGTCATCAGGATGCTGCTTCCAGCATACGGAGAAGGGATGTGTTGCCTTTTGCAAGTTAAGGATGGGAACAACACTTCAACTTAGCAAAAAGGAGAACTTGAAACAGAAACCAAGTTTCTGTTTTGCTCTACAAATAAACTGCAGCCTCTTACAATAAGCATTTTCCTACATAGTACAATAAACTTGGAGGAAATCTCTGAAGTCAATCCTATATGACTTTAAAATCCATCTTTTTTAAAAGGTAAAATTTTACTTACTGTTAGTAACATTTATTATAGAAATAAATATGGTACGTTTCCATTTGTAAAAAAGGAAAACAATATTAAGATATATRATATTTCTTATCGCTGAAATTGTGTACTATTCTATTCATAAACTGTAAACCCCAGTATGAATATCATCCTCCTTGGCCATGATGTAACATGGCTCTGGAAAAGCCAGGTCTCTGCCGGGCTGCATCCATCTCCACCTTCCTGCAGGACTATCTGGGCCGCTCGTCTGCACTCTCGTTCTGTGCAATTCCAGTTACTGATATTCAGGAAAGATCCCTGAGACTGAACAAGTGTAGAGAAAGGTTATAGGAATGAGAGGGAAGAGAAAACATGGCACAGTCAGTTGTGCCCAAGAGGCTGAAGACGGAAGGAGAGACACAAGCCTAGTGCATGGACAGGAGGCCAGAAGGCAGCACTAGAAAAGCATGAGCATAAGCAGACTCAGCAAGGATGGTACACAGGGTAGCCCTGAATAAAATTAGGTTCAAAAATAGAGTTGTTCAACTATAAAAATAAAAAATAAAAAAAGAGGTTAAACACCAGCCTTCAGTAAGAAACCAAGTAGTTCAAACCAAACCAAGTAGGAGGGAATGTTTCCCAATAACAACTAGAAAGGCTGGAGTGTGAAGACGTGACTTTGCGAAGAGGTTCCTTGACCATAAATTGCAGTCAACTTGGAAAGAAGCTCATAGTTGGCCCCAAGTAAACAGTCAGAGTGCAAAGGCTTTCCAGGCAGATCAAGATACTCCTTGCTCTTGTGAAGAGGAAAATGGAAAAAGCTGCTGGCAGCTTCTCTGAACACTCAGCCGCAGGCAGCATTGCAGGGCAGATAATAGTCTAGCACCATTCAGAGCTATCATATTTAGATCTCAAACCAGATGGACACTAATATTTACATATTAGAACTTTCTCCTTGAGTTTTAAATAGAGTATCTGAGTTCTGACTCATCTCAGGCAAGTGGTTGGCAGTGGCATTAAAATTTTTCACAAAAGAAATCAAAATGAGTTGTAAGTTCAGGTGAGAGCAAGACACACTGAAAACAAGACCGACAYGGAAAAGCTTGGCAGAATAGCCTGAAACACAATCAAAAGGCAAAGAACTACCAGCAGAGACAATATTTCAAGGCAATAACACAACAGTTAAAGCAGGAAATATTTTCTTGACAAAACCAAAACTGAGTTAAAGCTGGTCAGAAACAGGTGATGACAGAAGAGTCTCTTTTGCTCTCTTCCATCAGAGGAAAACAGTAGTTTGCAGATACAGTTGCAGAGAAAAATAGTCCCAAGCCTTTTGCCTGCACCTTGCACCTTTCATATTTGTCTCTCTCCTGCTTCAAAGCAAGCTGACCTTTAGCTGAACGCAGGCACTGATGTAGTTGCAAATAAACCRACCACCCTGCAGAATTCTGTCCAAGGTGAATTTTGGCAGAGGCCTCATTGCCATCTCTACAATTCATATTTCACAAATGGTCCCTATCAGAGGCAGCCAAGACAACTGCTTGTTTCAGAACAGTACAAAATGACTCAACAAGCAGATTTTAGCAAGCATCCTGTCTCAAACAGCTTTATTGGTTTTCTTTGCATTTAGCATAATGTTAAGAAACACAAGAATAGTTAAACACAGTTGAACAAGTTTATGCTTGACTAAGATAGCTTCCTCGGGCAACACTTACAGTCACTCAGTTGCCACAGTAATTTCTGACATTTATACTAGGAAATATATGTGGTGCAAACTGTTTAAAGGCTGCACTTCAACAGCTACTGGTACACAGGATCACAGATTCGACTCTCTGTATGGCTCCTCGCAGAGAGGCAAGGGGTGGGTAGGGGGGAGAAAYTGTAATCAAGAGCAGCTTCTTGAGTTTGCTGCAGAAATCTAGCAAGATCACCCTTTAGAAGGACATGTTGTCTCTTGAGAAATGTAGYTTTACAAGCAAGAAGAAAACAAAAGTCCTTATTTTTCCTCTATACAAAGTCAATAGTCAAATTAGGTTTCCAACAGCCAAACGCTGCCTGCCCTCCAGCTGGCAGGAGATACCACAGTCACTTTTAACTCAGGTTTCTAAGGCCTTCATCAGTGCCACAGCAAAGCTAGGGACAAAACTAACATCAAAARTAGCATTGCATTTAGCCACTAACATTAACCACTGCATCCTTTAGCTTGTTTTGCCTTTTTTTTAATTTAAATAATCAAATTAGTTCACCCTCTCCCACAGCGATTATGCAATGCAATATAAATGCGAGGGCTGCCATCTGGAAGGAAGATGCACAGTGCACATGCCTCCACTATGTGCACATTTTCACGCTGCACCAAGATCTGGGGAATGTTTTTTTTCTTTATATTTGAATAGGAAAAACATCACAGAAGGAAGAAAATCTGAAAAGAAATTGTCTGTATTTAAATGCAGTTACAGAATTAAAAGRCACATTCAAAACAGGAAGTATAAATTATTTGTCTATTTTCTAGTAAGCAAAACAATAAATAAAGGGTATTTAGCATTGCCATTTTGAGCACCTGCTTTAGGTAGATGCGTTTCCTGCATGGACATTGCAGAAATTCTGACTTAAGCACAGCAAATCACCTAGTAGCCTTCAATACCTGCTTCGGGAGCATAAATTCCTAACTGAAATGCAAGTGAAGCTACTACAGGTACTGGGAGCGCTGTATGGTCCCTAGGTAGGTGTTTTGTGATACTGGAAACTTGCTTGCATTTGAGGCCTCTTCCCTGTGCACAAACCCAACTGGGGAGCCCAAAGCCAGCCCAGCAAATGAAAGCTAGAAAAAACACGAGCATGTCTATCTGCAACTGCAAGAGAAGCACAGGAAAGGCTTTGAGAAACCCAAAAGGATCGTTCCTTCCTACCGGATTTATCACAAACATGGCTAATATTTCAGGTATCAACATGAAAGCTTGGGCAATTCTGTTTCTCTGGCTGCAACCAGGTTCTCTGGAATTACATGGGATGAACAGGACTCACCACCCACAACCCAAAAYGTGTTTTATCYGCACACATTCTGCTACAGAAACACYGGACACTTGGCATGTGAGGAGAGCTGCCCAGTGTCAGTGACCAAACTGGGCCCCACAGATGGGCTGAGGACCCGTGATGAGGGCTGTGTTCCAACATCGACGTTCAAACATCGTTTTGCCAGACTTATGAGGTTGGCAGTGTATTTTATCCTCAGGTAAGAAGATACAAATTTTACTTCTTAAAATAGGCATCACTTGCAAGCTCTTCTTGTAGAGTYATGAAAATTTGGAACAAGATGAGAACACGTCAGGGGAACCTGTAGTGACGCTGGCCTCTTTCTTCACAGAAGGCTTCTTCACACTTTTGCACGGAGGAAAGAAAACACTRTAAGCTCAAAACTCATCTGTTCAAAAAGGTGTGAGGTACATTACCGAACTGTGAGAAGAACCAGCAAAAGAATTGWTGGGATTTTCTCACTGGGGCATTTATTTGAGTGTCAGCATCTTTAACTAGATCATTCATTGCACAAGAGGACTCTACACAGTCAATGAWACTATCACAAGTGAACATCTTCACCCAGTTAGGTGGTTTCTCCTAGTTTTCAACAAACCTTGCAAAGCCAACGACCTTTATAAAGCTCCAATACATAAATTGCAAAAACCAATRACTACTATCAATATCCTTTTCGACTATCACTCAAGCTCATGGCTAAGACATGAGCTGCTTCCCTGCAACGTAACCTGTTGTGACTTGTTTGCATAAACATTTGGGGCCTGTAACCTCACTCCCASCACAGTGAACTTTATTAAATCAACTGTGGTTTAAATACAGGCTTAGTTTTTCCCTATGTTGCTCCCTCTTAATGCTTTATGACAAAATCACTGCGTATTAATTTCTATTACTTGTTCCCTTATGCAAAATGAGTCAGTATCTCTCAACTGCAGGAAATTTTCAGTGCAAACTAATTTCTGGAAAGTTGTTTAGCAAAATCTGCCACAAAGTCCCCAGTTCAGAAGGGYGCAGGTGTTTGCAGGACAGCAACTGGGACATTACCTGAGTAGGTTAACACAGACTCAACTATTTTCAGGTATAGCTGACACATTTTACAGGTTCGTCAAGCACAGATGAAGAGGCAAGCGGCACACAGYATAGAACAGGGTGTTTTCTTTACCACAACGTTCTTGGGAAAATGCTACCGACTGTCATTACAAGTCACAGAGAGAAGCTGCCTTTGCTCACCCCCTGTTCATCTGAGCTCTGCAAGTAGAGCAGAAGAGACAGAGTGATACAACTGCATAACCACAAAGTGAGAGGGAAAATACATCTGAAAACAGCCTGGTGAAATACTTTTATCAGAAAAGATGATATCCTGAAACCTCTTTCTTGTTGCTTCTTCAACCCAGGTGAATTTCCTGGAATTAGGTGTTCCTTCGCTATCCTACCAGGACTCATATTTAACACCAGGAGAATCTCAGTTATTAAAGACTACAGAGGAGCTCCATAACGAAGGGGGAGCTGAGGGAGCCAGGGTGGGTTCTTGGACATGACAATAGCACTTCTGTCTCCTGCCCATTTTGCCTCTTCATCCTTTAGAGCTCACGAGCAGTAAGCAGACAGAGCACTCAAGAGCTGGGAGCTAAGCGGTCTCGTGCTCTGAAGTGATCTGATCCATTTCATCAACAGCTTATTCGAATAGCTCCACACTTGATCTTTTGCCTTCTGGTTCAGACCTRTGAGGCCAAAGAATTTCTAAGGGAGACACTTAAATATCCACCATTCATACTCAAAGCAAGGTGCAACCGATTCTGATAGACAAATTGCAGCTTTTCTTCGGCAAAATTCAGGTTGTATATAGGATTAAAGCACCAACCATGCAAAAAGTTTGGCTTTCARGTGACTTTCCTTCAGCCATTGCAACAGGCTGAATTCAAATGAAGCAAACGTAAGTTTTTGTCTTTCTACGAAAAGTAGAAACTTTCTTCCCATGGGAAATGCTCATTCTAAATTCATCCTCACTCACAAACATTATTCTTKAAAGTTAATACTAACTCATTGACAGTCTTTATCATTTAAATGCTGCATTAAAGACTAAGGTAATGCTAGGGATACCCAGGGAGCCTATAGGTGATTGTTTGTTACATGAACTGCAAATTAAGTTAATTTATATACATGAGAACTTGGTCTCAKGAGACAGACGGGAGCTTGGCGGGAGCAAGCACACACACTATGGGCTTCATGCGAGCGGYGGCTCAGTACAGGAGCAGTGCCTTGGGATGAGAGCTCCTCCTCATACAGCAATCCCAAGCAGCTCTCTTTTTCTCCCCAGCCCAGACCTTTGGGAGACGCTTCCCCTCCAGCACCGGAGGGGGTCCCACCTCCGGGGATCATGGTCCTGATGCTACACAGGGCAGCACGAGCACCACAGCAGAGCAGCTGCTGAGCGCCCGGTGGCGGCTGAGACCACTCCACAGCTCCCACGGCAGCCCCAGCAGCTCCCGACATAGATTCAGCTGTCCCAACTGGATCACACAGTTGTTTGCCCACAAGATAAGCAGTTTTGTCCAGCCCTGAAATTTCTGCAGCCAAAAGCCTCATTCAGGCAACGCTAAAGCTTCAGTCGAGCAACGTGTGCTGCTAAGGACASATGTGCATGTGCAGGCAGCATGAACCTAGCACAAGGGCAATGTGGTTCAAAGGCCCACGAGCTCTTCTGCTGCAGGGCACAGGAGGGTGAAAACGGGACAGAACTAAGCGAACAACTTTGCACCTCCAAAAAAAAAAATCTGATGCAAAATATTGAAGTCTYTTTTTTTTTTTTTWAAGGAAATTTTATGACCAAMGTCTTAGCCAGGAAGACATCCTCAGGTACATCAAACAGATGTAAAAGGATATAGTATTACCTTCCTGAATATTCAGAAGATCAGTTAGTCGAAGCTGTCCACCCCGGAGGGTTCATTAAAAGGTTAAAAGGTGCAGCTCTCATTTCTACACTGTAACCTTCCAGTCGCTACTGTTCAATCTAGCCAACATATCCAGCCACTGCCCTTCTCCCTCCTCTTCAGCCATTTCCCAGGTGGCTGTTGCAACCTCCAGTTTCATTTTTTCTTCCTCAGCGGTGCAGTTATGCATCAACATAAATAATTATGGCACAATGGAAAAACCACAATTGTGAAATACACCAAATAAAGAGATTTAGTCACACCAAAATAGCTTACATGAGCTCAGGCATAAAGTTAGGTCATTAAGTAGAGTCACATCAATTTTCCTTACCCATTTTCAACTTAAAAGCTCCTATTTTAAAATAACCTAAAATTGCTCCATAATGTTTAGCCTTTCTTAATGTTAGTTTCCACAGCCTCAACTTCCATTTCAATTAGACAAGATTTAAGTTAAATCTATTAAATGATGCTTATGACATCAGAAATATTTTCTCCCAAGTAAAGCATTTTAAATCCAAACCCTTCTCCCAAGTAAAGCATTTTAAATCCAAACCCAGCTAGGTCTGATCATGGTTGTTTTCCACAGTCACACAAAATACATGATTTTAGAGAGGTTTAAATGAAGGCTGAACCAGCCAGGCTGTGAAGTGCTGGTAGTACTGCTCAGGATCCGACAGTGCTGGGGAGCTCATGGGCTCGTGGCTTCGCCTCGCGGTGCTTTGCCACTGAAAATCTTTGGCTTGTATTTCAGGGTGGCTGAATATAAAAAAGGAAGATCCGTCTCCTTTTCTTGCCAGAAACCAGAGGGTCCCRATAAATTCTGTCCCATATATCACAACAAGCTGTCCCAAAATGGGGTTGTGGAAAAGAATATATATTTTTAAAATTCCCAAGCAAGATGAATCAGAAAAAAAAAAACTACAATCAATAGTTTTATTTTCCAGCTGCTTTTGTACCCTCCCTCCTATAACTAYGTAAGATGTTAGACCATAATGTGCTTAAAGCTGTCTCACCCAGTAATCTCTAGCACTGATCTAAAGGGGAGACGTTCTGCAACAAAAGGCGTCTTCGAGGCATGGGCTCAATATCGTACAAGCCAAGGGTAACGAGCTGGAACGAGGCAGCCCGTTACRCTCTGCCTCTGTACTGATGAGGTAGTTGATGGAGGTAACGAGCGGGAAGCCCTGGCCCAGGGAGGTGCTGCAGGAGRTCGCAAGGGAGCCCGATGGCCAGCAGAAACCCTGCAGAGAGATGCTGGTGGAATCTACCTGCAGGAACGGAATGTCCGAAACTTCACTGGCCTTGAAGAGCCTCAGCAGAGAATGCTTTGGAGCACAGAGCCCCTGGGCTCTCCACACTGCAAGGAAACAGCTCCTAYRGCTGCAACCAYGAGATGCAYTTAAAGGAAGGCTGGTCTAAGAGSAGTAARTCAGAAGAAAAGCARTCRTCCCATGCTGCCATRCCCTGCTCCACACACTCCTGAAAARCTCTCTCCCACGCACGGGATGGGAGAAGGGTCTCACATACTCTATTTTACAAGTTAAATTAAGAAATTAATCTAGCCAAAGTGAGGAATATATTTTTAAATTAAAGCAACAGAATTTACCCCCTGCCCCTCRCAGGGACTGCACAGAGGCTCCGATTCCCAAAGATTCCGGGTCCAGGCAACGTGCAGACCCAGGTGCACCAGGACGAGCACGCAGGTCCCTGGCCCCCGCGCCAGCACTGGCRCCTCGCTGCCCAGGGCCAGCGGGGCTCCAGAGCCGCCCTTGGCCCTGCGCTGCATGGCAGCCGTGCCCAGGGGCTGCTCTTTAAGCCCAGTGACACCCCCCGGGACCCACAGCTCTTGGGGAGCCTTCCCAAGGAACCACCGCCCAGCCTGCTGGGATGGGCTCTCCTGCATTCCTCCTCAAGCAGAATGATATTCCTCTTTGCAGAAGGCAGTGATCACCCATTCCAAGAGAAGGACAGTTAATTGCAACTCCAACTTCAGTGGTGCTCTAGGCAAGAAGGAGGCTTTTTAAAGTACTAAGTTACTTGCCAATACATAAATGGGAAAGGCCAGTTAAGTCCTGTGTTTGGAACCACTTTTGGTACACACTTGTCCCTTCACACWTCTACAATTTATTCACACCTTCTTTTAATGTGGCACAAAGGAAAACATCTTCAGAGTAGCAAGCACTGCTTATGTGGTAATGCACATGCRTAGTCTCTGCAGCCAAGTTAACTAGTGCATTTCATAGCATAAACCAGATAAAACYCGCTTATCTCTTAGCAGTTATAAGAGTTCATGTTTGTGCGGCAAGCAGAGAACAGATCCACGTGCATGCCAACATCGGCTGCTCCTCTGCCATGGCGCCACTTCACGGAGCTGSTGGTCCCAAACCCAGCATCTTCGCACAGTCCCGGCAGCGGAAGCAGCTCCATGGCTGCGCCAGGGATATTAAGGATGACTTGCACAAGTAAAGGAAAAGTGTAACATAGATAACAGAAGGAATCAACAAGATAACTATTTCCAAACCAAGAACATTTCACCCCAATAGCAGAGCAGCTGTAGGACTTACTTTGCACTCTGCCACGTTGCAGCAGCTCTCRGCTTTCAGGCAAGTCAGTAAACCCTCAGACAAACGTAATGCAAGAGGAGGAGTAAGTTTGGTTCAGGAGCAAGATTTGCTATTCGTCCTTCCTAGGCCAGCAGCACAGACACAAATRCTCTCACAGTGCAAGGGGAAGCAACGCTTTGCTTGGAAATCATCCACAGCTCCCAGTACTACTCTGCCTTCCATACACAAGACCTGCAATTCCGCTGGCAGGGAATTCATTTGGCCTCACCTCAGCATAAGGGCATTGCCCCAAAGAAGAGACTGACACCGGCCTGAGGGTTCGCAGGGTCCAGGCTGGCCYAGCACTGCAGTCAGTGATCTTCAGCACATCCCTTCAAGCAGGTTTCCCTCTCCCAGCAAGGTGCATCTCGGTGGAGAAAAACAGGTTTTGTGGGTTGCTTCCTACCTGTAGGCACAGCTGAGAAAGAGCTACAAAAGCTTAACTACCAAGTTAAGCTAAGGGGAATTGCACAGAAGCTTGGTGAGGCTTTTGTTCTGCCTTCTCCAGGAACTCCACTAAAAGGGCCTGTGTTATAGAAGGGAARTATTTAATTGCCCAGAAATTTTATCACAGGAATGTTGTGCAAGAAGGGATTATTCAGACAGGGGAGGTTATCTGATAAAGCCTAAGACTACAAACAGCTAATGCAGTAAATATCCACTGGTGTATACTTGCCAGTGCAAAATTAGGATTTGTCTCCCACATCTTACTAGGGCACTCACTGCACAGGCAGCTTTTCCAGCTTGGCTCCCTGGTATCTGCTYGGAAGAGCAGGCAGCTCGTGGCTCATCACTCAAACCTCCAGGAAGGCAGCTCCCAAASAGAAAGCCATCAGCGGGATCCCCATCAGCATGGCAGGTATTGGAAATGCCAGAGGACAGCTCAGGTTTTCATGTACATGGTAGGGTCACTGGAGGACTCTGCTTACTGGAAGAGCTTGGACAAGATGGGAGAAGTCAGAACAGTAAGTGTCAGAGCGGGAAGATTTGCTCACTTGGTGATGGTTTTTCCTGAAGAGTGCAATTGGCAGAAAATGCCTTTATGACAGCAGAAATAACAGATCCTGCAGTTTGTTTTGCTATACTCGCTTGGCTGGCCGCTTCTTCTATATCTCTGTGCCTGCTAAAGCCCAGGGCTGCAGCCCTAAAACACAGGAGAGGCCCAGAACTTCTCTGTTAGCAGAGTGCAAATGGGAGGAGGCAACACTGCGGCGTGACTCCGCAGTCCAAGGCCAACATTTCTAGTATTCCCAAGCCCTGATCAGCTCCGGGGGAGCTTGTCTACAAGCCCCAGGAGGTGCCCGCCTGCCCTGYCAGGTCCTGGGCACCCGAGCGCGTTCCTGCTGGGCAGAGGTGCAGCATCCAACGGTGCTCACGCTTTATAGAAACACCTCAGCTTCGGCCACATCGCTTCTTGAGCCCGTCGATACTGACCAGGACTGGCCAAACAGATCTTACAAACAAGAAATACATATATATTTATATAAATAAATAAATATATATATATATATAAAAAAACATATATATCAGCAACAGACATCACAGAGGGCTATTCCCCAAGCAGCTACACTTGCACTGGGCTTTGATGCTTGGAGGACTCACCATTTTCCTGAACATCTACTTACACATGCAGGTACCTTGAAGCTGAGATTGGTGCTTCATCGGGACTGGTTCCAAGAGCATTTCTGACTAAAAACTGAAGTTATCAATATCCCTTTTTGTTTGTTTGGGGGATTGTTGTTCTCTCAGAAAGGCCCTGGAAGAAGATAGGGCCAGGCMCCAGGAAGGACGCAGGGAGTCTCTGATGCAGCACAAGCTCCGCTGCCTGTGCAAGGAGGCTGCCAAGGCTGGCACAAAAGGCTGCAGGAGGACAAAGAGGGGAAGGGAGGGAAAAGAAAGCCCTAAGATGAAGAAGGCTAAGCTCCAAGCAGCTGGGCTTGCAAAGCCATTTCTGATTGTGTAGTGATACAAGCTGGAGTAACTGTAACACTGCCCGGAAAGCGAGAATTACTGCCCTGCAGTAAAAGTCACTCACGTGAGGAAGAGGAGCCGCTGTGCCGGGACAGGCCGAGGGGATCCTTGTGTCCCAGTGACCCTGGCAGCACTTTGCTTCCCTTCAGGGCTCTGCTCTCTTTCTCCTCCTTTCTGCTTCAATATACAGCAAGGAACAACAGAAGATCCTTAGCTAAATCAGGGAGGCCACATATGCTAAATGACACCAGCTTTGCTAATTCAGAGATTAAGCCGTATTCCCTTACCAAAAGAAAGGAAAGGGAATTCACAAGTTGACACTACCACTTTCCAATTCTTCACACTGCCCCGTTTAAACAGCATATGGCCAGGCACCCAGAGCACACATCAGATTTGGGGTTCTGGATGAGATGCATCCTGCATTTCACACCTTCACACCCTCCTTCACCTTCCTCCCTGCACAGGAAGGCCAGGGGCACCACAGCAATGCCAAAAGCCACCCTGAAGAGGCAGAAGCTGCTTGGAGCTGTTTGCTGCTCCCCTCAGAACCAAACTGGGCAGCTGGAGCAGCTTCCTGCAGCRCCTCCGCACCGGCGCCTGGGCCTCGTCCTCATGCACGGCCACATATTCGTGTTAATAARCACTTCATCACAAAATAATTGGCTTCCACAGGCCCCTGCAAAAGCAACAGCTGTAAGAGCCAAATAGATTATGCTAATTCCAATATTAATGAAGTCTGGAAGAAACCTGGATTGCTTCGGGGAAAAAACAGGTGCCATCGCTACAAAAGAGTTTATCTGATTTGCTGTTCAGTCATTTCCAAAGCAAAAATTATTGATAAACAGCACCACCCCTGTGTTGCAGAGCAGATGTAGCCTCCATTAGCACATCACTTCAACCCCACTCTCCAACCACAGTAAATAAGCAGTAAACTTGAAGTCACGCACGGAAGGGACCCATTTCTGAACCTACAAGAGAACTAGCCAGGCCAATTCAAGGATGCGGGGGACTAATTGCGGGCACAATCCCAAAATTTCCTGTACAATGAAGGGAAATTATTCCTTTCTTATGGAGATACTAGCAGAAAAGCTTTAGGAAAAGTTGGGAACATACCTGCCTAGCTGAGGACCTCACTGGCACAGAAGAGTTTACTATATTTACTACAGAAGAGTTTACTAACCAGTTATTAGCAAGATGCTCCAGTTTGGTGCTATTAAACTCCATTAACAAAGTCCATTCTTATTTCACTTACCTAAACTTTGCCAAAATATCCATTTCTTTTACAATGTCTCCTAGCTGATATTCAGTACAACTGCAAATTGCAAAATTAATCAGGAACTGATAAATTCTCCATCTTATATTCCTGCAAACATGCAAAATTTTCTTCTGGAAATGCATTTTCCCCAGTCAGTTCAACACGCTGCTCTTTGGCTCTGCTGTTATCCTCCAAAGAGTTTCATTATTTTTAGTCATGGTCAACAGACATAAGTTAAATAAAGAGCCACAATGAGCATCACAGAGATTTTAATCCTATCTACTCAGTTATGGAGAGAACTGCTAAAATCTGGGTTAATCCTTCCAGTCCTTAGTCAGAAATGAGAATCTGTGCAACTGAAATAGTGTGCCAGAATTAGACTTGCTTATGGCAAGGACTCCATTAAGCCAAAAATTAAGATCTTGTCCAGAGTCAGAAATAGTTTAATATGAAAGCAAAATAGTGCATTTGTGCAGACAGCTACTACAATCCAGAAGCGCTGTTAATGCTGAGACCAAGTTCATAGCCCTTCTCCGAGCAGGAAATTAATTTGGGCCAAATCCCAGGCACCAAGGACAAGTGCCGGGTGGCAGCGCTGTGACTGCCTGACGAGCAGCTTTGGCTGGGAAGAGCACAGAAATAGTTTCCCATATTGCAACTTCATGAAGCATATGTGCACACACAGACTGCTGGAAGCTTCAGCTACTTGCTATTTGCCACTGTCCCCAAAAGCACGACGCACACTTTAGCTGCAAAATATCTATTCCAATGTAGCTGCACTGGGTCTATTTTTAGCAAATARAGCACAAACGCCAGGACAGGAATTGCTGAAAGCAAAGGAGGGAAGGTAGCACTGCCCAGCAAGCCATTTACCTGCAGCTTCCTTGTACGACGGCCAGAAACGTGCACAGATCAGGCTGGATTACATTGAAATTAAAGGGGCCTGAATTTGCTGACACGAGCTTTTATTGGACAGCGGTATCAAGGCTGAAGTCTATATTTGTTTTTCCCAAAGAAATGCACTGCGGGATGGAAAAGAAGCACAAGCCTTTTGGGAGAGGAGCCCTTGAGGTTTACACTCCTGCAGCATCCCAARCAGTTCAGCTCCAGGACAGCCAGCGGTTCCAGGCTGCCCTCCGAGCCCATCCTGCAATAGACGGTACTCACAGTGCAGAGGCTTCGCTCAGGCCAGGTTTTTGGAAGCTACTTTAGGGACAGGCTGTCTGCAGATAGACAAAAAAATAATTAAGCCAGCCCAGTAGGGAGTCAAGAGTTCCTGCACAGCCTTGATCTACGAAGCTAGGAGAGTGAGAACATTACTAGTACACGTTAGACTAAGCATTCACGCAGTTGGACCTGCCTTTGCTCAGCTCTTTTGGGGGTGGTTTGCAAAGGTTCGCAGGTTTATCAGCCTTGGGAAAGAAGGGAGCACAGGGTGRGAAAGCATCAAAGCTTGGGCCTGTTCAGCTCAAGCTTCCCACCCCTCTGAGGCACTGCCCACTAAGGTGTCACTGCAAATCAAGGGGACAAACATGGGAATGCAGATTCCCAAGCTGCACTTCATTGCAGGATGAAGTAAGTCCCTGTTTTAAGCTGTCAGCCTCTTACTGTGAGCAACACAAATGAGCAGCCAGCTCCGCTCGGGTCAGCRGCCCCAGGCAAGGCGCAGACCAAGCCACCCGTAAGCAACGGCCAGGAAAGGCTGGCGGGGGGTGTCGAGGGCCCATGCGCTGCAGGGGACAACTGGTTCCTGTATTATTATGTGCTTAAATTTTATATTCAGAAATCACAGGATCGTTAATGGCAAAGGCAAAACATTTGTATATATTGAAAATATACTAAAAAACTGCTCAAAATATTTTAAAGGGACAAGGATTTTTTTTATCCTTTACATCTGCCTTATATCACCGGCTTAGTGCAGTATCACYTATTCACTGATTGCTGGAAATATTCCAACAATTCTTATGCTTCAAAATGGTGGTAGATAGTAAAGAACAGTCACGGCAAAGCAGGAGACCATCGCAAGAAGCCTGTGTCCCAGGGAAGGTTAAAAAAAGAAAARGAAAGTGTGTGCTATGTGACCTTACCTGGAAAAAAATGCCATAACATCTGGCAWATATTATGAAGGACATTTGTTGACTTTGGTCAACTAGGGAGAAAAGAGATGATACAAACAGTATTTTTCCATTTGCAAGTGAGCTTGCCCTGGAAGAGCAGCCAAACCAAGATACTCTTCGTGTGACACTTCCCTGTACTTCCTTCCCTGAATATGTTGCTTCTATTCACCCTCGTGACATACCCAAAGTCGCTTGACCACCCCAGCTTTTATGTAATTCTCAATGTGCAGCTTTGAGAGGGGGCACSTAACCACAGGCCAAGCTCCAAGTACCGGCAAATAGGCAACTTGAAAAAACATTTTGAGAAAGGTTTTGAGAAATAAGACACGTGACATCGTGCACAGCAATTTGTGTTCATCCATTTTCATGTGAGCCTGACGGGTCCCCAAACACTCTGAGGGCCCCAACGGGAAACCTCATATTCTGATCAGTTGCTCTGAGAAATGCTTATAGATGAAGGGAATCTTAAAAGTATTTTCACATGGTCCTCCTAAAATCCAAAGTAATTGACAGTCCTCTAAAGCACCTGATCAAAGTGGGCAGAGAGAACATTGGCATAGGTAGAAAAGAAAAAGGAAAGAAAAAGAGAAGTGCATTTGCTGCTACAAATCAGCAAATGGCTCCAAATCCCTCCAGCAGAAGAGGAGGGATGCCTAGGGAGTGCCTAGCTGCAGGTCAGTGCTGGACGCACTAGCCAGGAGGGAGCACAGCAGCATTAGGGAGGCAGCACACACAGACTGGGGGGACCCCAGCGCAGCCCTGTCTCAGAGTCCCAGGGACAATGACAAGCTACAGATGGGCTATTTACAACGTCATTAGTAAGGGATGTACATGCAGCCATACATGGGCTGCAGCCCTGCAGCCCGGTCTCATCACATTACCCTGGGAAAGCGCATCCTGGCAGCAAGCAGGCCAAGGCAGCCCTGGAAAAGGCACAGCGTCCCCCTAAATCCCAAGCCAAGGATCCAGCAGAAACACCCAGGGGGAAACTTGGCTTCGAGTTTCAGATCTTTTGGGTTTTTTTTCCCATATCTTTTTCTTTATACAAACAAACCCCTTTCATTACAAGGGAGCAACTCCTGCCACTGCTGCATTGCCACCAAGGCGGTCCCAGCTTGTCCTAGTCCCCAGCAGCTCGTGCGCCATGTGGGACACCRGGGAAAGGAGCCCCAGGGCTCAGGTCAAGGCCAAGGCTGCAGGAGGAAGGGCAGAGAGACAGGACCCAAAGGAGGGCAAGGAGAGGGTGCCGTTGGACACAGCTCTTTGGGGAAGGAGATTTGCATATAGAGAGCCCTGGATAAGAAAAACAGGCTGAACGCAAACGAACTAAGCAAGTGTTTCTTTTAACAACTCCTGCACCAATTCAATTTGCCATTCCCTAGTTAAGTGCTACAGCTTCGTGTCTGGCATGCCAAGCGTGCCCGCCGTCCACAGCACCTTTCGTGAGAAGTGGGATTTCACAATAGGAAACTTGAGCTTGTTTGCAGATAACAGATTCAAAATACSTAAAACCAGAGGAGGGGGATGGCAAATGGATCAAACCAAAACAAACTAGATGCGGATATTTCAATCCCTACAAAGGTAATGGTGACTATCCAAAATAAAACGGACCTTCCTGAATGTTGCTTGACTGGAACACAGGCGGTTCAAGGGTTTCTGCATCTGTTTTCTTATGACAAATTCGCCAGTCTTATCTCTTCCCAATTAGATATTTCATATAGTTGCGGTGCTTCTGCCAACACAATTTACCCAGAACTCTTAATTAGCCACACACACAAAAAAATAATATGTAATTTGTTTGGTAATTATATGTTTCTGCAATTCCTAAAAGCAACTCATTATAGGAATGTTGTGCACTTGGAACAGATTACCTTAATTCTATTTTCTGTTTATCCAATTACAACTGTCGCTCCTAATTGTGTTGTAAATTGTGTCGAGCTGGAAGGTGGCTATAAAACCCYTGCTCCTTCTTCTCTCATAGTGGCTTTACATATGCAATGCATTGCCACTAGACACAAAATCAATGTAGTGAAAACAAACCATTCCTGTTGCTAGCTCCAGTCGTGTGAAAGCGGAAGCTGCTAAACACAGGCGGTCCAAACTTTACATCACCAAAATCACCGGYGCAGAATCCTGAAACAAAAGTTAGCCTCCTAGAAGGAAGAAACACTGTCTAAAGGAAAGGCACTCCCGGCTAAGCYGCTTAGGGATGGCGGTCCTTGGATTAAATGTGCTGCTGGGATGCGGCTGCACGGAGGCACCAGTGGCCCCAGGGCAAGGCCGGCGGYGACCTGGCAGTGACAGGGGAAGAGCTCGGCCTGTCCGCACCCAAAGCCAAAAGGAAATTCCCTTCCCCAAAYTGCAGCACTAAGATTCACAACGGAACAGCTCCACAGTGGAGCTTGCTTTAAAGCCCCGCTTGGAAAGGGCAGGTGGTGTTTAAGGGGGAAGGTGTGYGCTCTCCCAGTCGGCTTTACCTGCCCTTCCCATAGAGGTCTGGCTTTACCGGGATCCTCGGAAACAGGCATATCCATCACACAGGGAAGCGGCCCTCCTTCCTCAGCCRCTTTATCCCTCCCCTCACCCTTGCTCCGGCGCATCGACTAGGGCAGCYAAATGGCTTTCACTGCCCAAGTTGCCTAGAACTACAGGTTCAGGAAGGATTTCCTTAATCCGTGCGGAACRTATCGACAGTAGATACTACAACCAGGTGTTGGTTGCAAATTGGTGAGCTGGGGCTGCAGGAGCTGCAGACTCATTCCCAGAGGAATGTAGCTCTTCCCTGAACAGGAAATTGCTTTGGCCTCTGCACTCCCGCTCCTTCTCAGGCCACTCGGGCTCACCCTGTGGCCTGGCTCATCCAGGTCCTGTCTTCAGCCTTCCACCTCGTTCCTGTCTRCACCGCCCCCACACCACGGGTGTCCCCTTGTCCCCGCTGAGGCGGCGTGCAGGCCAGTGACAGCGGTGACACAGGGCAGGGCTCGCCRGGCACCATGAGCCACCCCAAGCCAGGGCCCTTTCCTGGGCCTCCAGGGCCATGATGGTGGCAGAAGGACCTGCAGCCATCACAACGAAACCGCGTCTGCTCCTACGGCCTGCGCAGGCAGCGCCGCTGCAAGCACCGGCCTTCCCGCCTACGGRCATTAAGTCTCAACCTAATATAAATGGCCAGTGATGCCACTCTGTTTTTCTTTCTTTCTTTCTTTAAGTGAAGTACTGAAGAAAATGCCCCAAGGATTTAAACAAACAATATGGTGACAGATGGCTTGGAGCCGATCCAGGCTGGGCTCCCTCCGTAAAATCCACACAACTCCAGAGCTCCGKGAGAGAGGGAGGCAGAGGAGGAGGGGGCAGAAGAGAGCGAGAGGAGAGGAGGAGAGCGCACAAGCTGGCCCCGATCGTCACRGGCTTTAACGGAAAGACAACAGTTGGAGCCTGCGGGATTTGCTTCCCAGCTGGTGCGAGGCGCTGCCTTCACCACCCAGGGCCAGCCGTGCTCATCCTTAGGGTGCCGCCAGGCTGGAGGGGCACCCAGGACCACCCCGGGCTCGCGGGGCACCAGCTCCGCATAGRAGCAGCGGCAGGGGCTGCGTAACCTCCCTTCACCCACCTCACTAGGGCACGCGTTTCAAGCATCATTGCAGCCATTTAATATCAGCAATGATTATGGTACCTGATCACGCTACAGATAATGAAAGTCTTCACTGATGTGCAAGAGACTTGATAAATACCTATGGATAGTCCTCTGGATTTTTGTGGATGTGGTCAAGGGAATACAGTCTTGCAAGAAGAAGTCTACGCAGCATTGTTGTGGGCCAAAATAAAACTCAGTTTCCAAAAGTTATGCTTTCATATCATATTTATATCATATTCATATCATGTTTAGCTGCTCCTTTTGCATGAGGCAGAAGCTGGAAATATTACTTAGGTGCAATGGATCCAAGCTGAGGAAAGTGCAAGATATTATTTCTAGATGTGAAAGACCAGCTAAATGAATATAGTTGGTTTTTACACTTTAATCTTCTAATCTTTTGTAGAATCAATCAGAGCCAAAATTAATGTGATGCTCAGGAGTGCAGTACCATGTTCATGTTAATGGCAGTTATCAGTAAAGACAAATTAAGAAAATTAAATAGAATATTTTTCTGTAAAAACRCCAGACATTTTTCAGGATCCACCACAGGAGCTGGACAGAGCAGCTCGCAGTGGAGCTGCATGGAGGGATGAGCCCAGCGCCTCCAGCAGAGATTCTGTCATAGAAGAGAAACTCAACTCCCCCTCATCACTTCAATGCTTGCAAAGCACAAGTAGTGAAATACCCTTAAGCACATAAAGAAAATTAAACAAACACGCACACATTGCTTCAGTGTTGGAYACCTCACTACGAAGATATGGTGCAGAAAAGAGAGAGGAACTGCCAGAGCAGAGCTCAAAGGTGTGTCCTGCTGAGGAGGGAAGGCTCAGTTCCAGCGCCAGGAGTGGGCTGGACACTACACACATTGCCAAGTGCAGGATGCTTTTTGTGTCTCAGAAACACGGGAGAACAAAGCGCTGCCAAGTAGATCCCTCCCGCGAGGGAAATGAGATGCAGTGCAAACTCCTGCAAGCACATCAGGGCAATACCTGAAAACCGGCCCCGCGCAGAGAATCCTTCCACAGAACCCAARGGTTGCGCTCAGCTACTTATTCCCCATTCAGACAGACCTGCGGGCGCTGCAGACCTAGGTCAGCAGTGCACCCTTCTAGTGGCCAAGGCCACCCTTAGCCTGGGTTGCACCACACAAACGGGTGGGCCCAGCCCGCTGGGCCCAGCCCAGCTCAGTGGGCCCAGGCTGCAGCCTGAAAAGCCAGGGTTGGACTAGGTCACCTCCAGGGATCCAACCCCCRTTATTCCACAAGCCTCTGTATTTATTGAGGAAAAAAGAGAGTAAAGGAGAATCTTAAAGCTGGTAGTAGCTGTAAAACAGGTTTCATACTGAACTAAGGAAAGTCATTACTGTGACTAGAAACTTGTCAGCAGAAAGAATATAGTTGGCAGCACTAAGTTAACCAAACATTATACTTATGTGCGGAAAAAGCAAAACTCTATTTTGCTTAACATCTCCAGAGCTGTTTCCAGAAGCATCACGTCATTGGAGCCCCACTGGAAAACTGCCACYCCCTTGGATGCTGTTCAGCTGCACATCCTGACTGCCAGTGCTGCCCCTAGAGCACAACACTTCTCCCAGCATTTGTCCTTTGGTGTCTCCCCACTGTCCAGAGGGGACACTGACAGTGCAGTTGGCTTCAGTGGGATCCCATGTAYTCTGCAAGTGTCACCCGGGGTTCTTGGTAGGGTCCCAACAGCAGATGTTGGGTGAAGACAGGTCAGACAGGCCAGCAAAGCTGATGCTGTTTCTGAGCCTCACGCTCCTGTTGGGACTTCCAGAGACGGTATCCGGCGACACTCCTCCTCGCAGGCGAGCTCATGCCAGGCCGAGGCAGAGTGCGGCCACGCGGGCGAGAAGGAGGCACTGACCCCACGCACCAGAGCGGCAGCTTTGCGGGCACCGAGCGCTGCCCAAGAGCTGCACCCTGCACCAGGCAGCGCAGCCTCGCACCGCTCACGTACATCACGTTTAGACACCTACAGGGCCTTTTCATTTTGTTCAGGAGATGGATCTTCAAATGAAGCTCACCTCAATGCAGCACTTAACAATACAGAGCAGGTTAGCTTATTTCCTCAGGGCCATTCCTCCCATAAGATCTTTGGAAGAAGAGAACACTAGAGGTGATGACGTGACAAGTCTCACTCCTGCGTCTCCATTGAGGTCCCATTTAGGACAGTTCATGACATAATGACTACCCGGCCTCTGTGTCCGCAGTGCCGGGCAGACCACAAACACACGGGTACTACCTACACACACGCACTGATTTGGAAGCAGAAGTGTTAAGATTTCAGTTGAAACACACACCAACTTGACTCAAAACTGCCATTTTTACACTTACAGTCCTACTCTTTTCCCCCAGATTTCATCTGCTCTGCCTTTACAGCAGCACTGCAAATTTTACTTCCACCTACTAGAGATTTGTTCCCAGTTGAATGGGAATTCAGACACACACACAAGCCTCCCTACTGTGATCTTCCACCTCCAGGTGCAAAACACACTGTTCGTTACACAAGGCGAGTTAAAAATTGAGGCTATTTTGGTTACCAGAGCAAACGCTTCCTTCAGCCTCTTTGAGCCACTGCAGACAGCTCTACTGGAGTGTCTTGAACACACAACAGAACAAGTCCCATTTCCCGAGAGCAACCTTAGAAGCTAAGCTTCAGCGAGAAGCTATTTCAATAGCTGCAACAACCCTTAGAAAARCAAAGGCAGTGGTATAATAAAAGGAGTACTAATGAATAACAGAAATATTATTCACATACTGAGACAGGAAAAATGCATCTATTTCACCTTATGGAGCCCCTTCCATAAGCATAAAAAATATCTGTATGAGTAACATCATCCTGCATCAACTATTGAGTATGAAGTTGAACCCGTAAGGATTTTTCCCAATGCTCCATCACTCACTCTGTCAGAGATCTTCAGTTGCAAATGTTTTTACACCAGGAGAAAAAGTAAATTAGGTATTAAATAAAATGCCTAAATATACCTATATTCAATTTGAAAGACACAAGTGCAGCTGTCAGATTATCTGTTGCAGTGACCTGGCCACTGCCTTACATGCAAATTCACAGCACTGGCTGCAGTGATYGCTCAGTATTAATCAAGGGTCCAGGCTGTTGCTACAGCCTCTCTGCAGTAATTCAGCACTTGCTTGGACCTTCACATGACAAGTTTTAAAGGTAACTTGCTCAAAACACTCAGAAATAGGATCATGTTAATCCCAGTGAACAAAGAGAGAAAGAGTCAGGAAAGTGCAACACTGATTCCTCCACTGCAACTAATCATTGCAGCTCTCCCACAGCCTCTTCCCCCAACTTGGAGACCAACGTATCCAACTACCTTCTCACATGGATTCAGGGAGCTCTGGGAGTCCTAATTGAAAGTCAACAARAAGGAATAAGAAACCTTAGAAGTACCAAGAAATGAATTAAACCCTGCAAAAGCTGCTGTGTTGCTCCACTGGGGAGCTCCCAAGAGCTGAGGYTCAGGGGGTGCCGAGAACTCGCTGGTGCCAGAGGCCCCCATCGCTTCCTGAGCGACTGCGCAGTGATGGGGTGAATTAAGAGAACTGTTACAGCCTTGAGGAAGAGGAGCTGGATACGTGAGTCACACACATCTGCCATTGCACAGCCCAACAGCAGATTATATCAAGAAGTGTTTTCCAACAAAATAAACTTGTCGTTATCTCCACAGTTGAGCAACCACACTGCAGATGTGCATGAGGAATACAGTGAATATAAGGTGTCGCTCAATTTTGCCAGACCACTTAATTTATAAGCGACATCTGATCACAAACCACCAGTCCAACATGAGTGTCCTGTAACTGCTACTCGTGGGCACTGCACAATAACATTTGCTTGTAATTTTCTATCTTCTTTATATAATCACTTTATTGGTCTATTTTGTTGTYACTTTTAAAGCCATATGTCATATTTGCTAGCAAAATTTCTAAGCTAACCAGCATTCAGTTTGGTGGAGTAAAGTTTCATCARGACTTCTGCAGTGGAATAAAGTTTAGTTTCAGACACGAACGCCAAAATATTTCAGAATATTGAATGAGCAGTCAAGGAGCGCACTGCTCCATATCTTTCATTCTTTTTCAAAGTACAAAGAGGACCATTAGAGCTATCCTTTTCTGAACTGCATGCAATGATTACTCACTATAGAGACCAACAGAGTGAAGTACATTAGACTACCAAAACCTTTGAATAGGTTTTCCTACCTTGTCTGCCATTATCATGGAGGCGCCGCCATGAATTCCAAGAATCGGAATAGAAGTCTGAGATGAAATAAAATCCAAAATCTGAGCTACTGCCTCCTGATCCGTATCGTCTCCAAAAACCACTCCGTGGATCTTGGTGCCTGACATCAAGTCACAGACGTGTGTTATGATGCTCTTTGGGTCAGTCTGGTTCACCAGCAGGGTCACTACATTGACATCGACTGTCAGGTCCGCTGACATTTCCCTGGTCCACAGAGCTCGGATATCTCTCTCTGTGATATACTTGGTCCTTCCCAAAATCACTGCAATGTTAAGGACAGGATAATTTTTCTCTGCTCCATGAACAAGATCCAAAGGCGCCAGAAGAGCTTGAAGTACCAGGAGAGCACAGCCAATTTTCCTCATCTTTGCCAGCTTTGTACCCTGTAAAAGTGATCACATTGCATAAGAAGAGAGGTAAAAAAAGGCATAGAGAGGAAAAAAAAAAAAAAAAATATATATATATATACTGTATATCTCCAATGAAGTTTTTAAACAGAAAGCATCTGGTCACAATGCAGACTTTAGCAGCTCCTCACAGTGTGTTCTTCACCTTAGTTTCAATTCAAGCCTCTTACCTCCCACCAAAAAGTTGCCTTGCCAGCGACAGATTTTATTATAACTAGCCTCCCACAAGCAATGCAAAAAATGTAGCACAAGTCCAGAGGAAAGACCCATTAAAAAGCTTCTTAGATGGCTAAAAAAAATAAAATTACCAAAACCATCAAAAAAGGACATTCTTCTCTTTATCTTTGTCCTCCTAAAGAAATGGAAACGCACAAATGTGGATTCATTTGCATTGAGCAGCTGTTCAAAATTTAGCCTAGCAGGAAGATGTGCTTTCCCTTGAAGCGCTAGCAGGGAGCCAGACGCCTGCTGGAGACGGCGGCCGGCGCCCTCGGCGCATCTCGCAGGAGCCCAGGAAGGGGCTCAGCTCTGAAGGTCCCTCCCGGAGAGCCGCTGCCGCCCGTGCAGAGCCTGCTGCGCCTCTGCAAGGGGCTCAGCAGCGCARCCTTCCGCCGTCATCCCGCTCCCACCTCCTGCGCAGCCTTCACTGGAGCGTCTCGGGAGTCCTGGTCTCAGACTCAAAGTTGTCAGCGGCGAAGGGGAGGGTGCTCCGGGAACGAGCATCCCCGCGCTGGCTTACTTCATACCTCCGCCGCATCTCTGGAGGGGGCTGGATATAGAACGAGTGGGACGGGGAGAGATGAGCCGTGGACGCGGAGAGCTGAAGTGTCTGGAGGAGGGAGAGGGGGGCGCACGGGTCTGACTCGACAAGATCTCCCTCGCTCTCTGCGCCCCGGGGGATCTCCRCCCCCACAAGCGGCTCTCCGCTAGCTGCAAGAGGGAGTCCCGGTGCCACCAAGAGCCGACCCGGGGCCGAAGCATCTTGCAGGGAGCGCTAGCACGGCTGTCCGCTCAGGGGGGCATTTTCCGGTTCTCCCCTGCGATCCAAGCACATCCCGTCAGTCACCCTCGAGTCCCCAGGAGCGGYGCCTGCTGCAATCCCCTCCTGCCGGAGCGGACACGGAACGCTCAGGAGCCCATCCAAGTGCCAAGTCCCCSAGCTGCCCAAGCGCCGCAGCGCCCAGCGGGGATCGCGGTCCTGCCCCGCGCCTCCCAACCCCGCAGCAGGAGGAGCAGGAAGGGRAGAGACGGAGGAGGACACGGGGCAAGGCGGCTCCCCCCGCACCCCGCTAGCTCCGGCGGCGGCTCCCGCCCGCGGCACCGCGGCGCCCCCCGGCGGCCGCGCCGCGCACCCGCCCAGCGCCGCAGGACGCGCCGCGGCCCCCGGGCCGGGCCGGGCGGCGGCACCGCGGGCTCGGGCACGTCGCGCCCCATCACGGGGGGGAAGCGCAGCGGGAGAGGCCGCGAGGTCGGGGAGTGAACGGGGCAACGACACAGCCCGGGGAGCGAAACAGAACGACTAGCGCCCAAGTCGGGGGGCATCAAATGAACGCTGAGCGCCCGCCCGCGGCGAGGCCGGGGCTCCGCGGGAAGCGGCCGGGCTGCAGCGCGGAGCCCCACGGCCGTACGAGCAGGGCAGGAGGTTCCCCGGGAGRCTCCAGACGAGCACCACGTAGGGAACAGCTCCCGCGGGCCGGGACAAGCTCTTCTGCTGCCTTAACGGGCCCGCCTGGGCTCGCGCTGAGCCCACGGCAATCCCCGCGCACACGCACGGGGGCTCGCTCTGCTTTGCTTGGATTCCTCCCTAGTTCCAGCAAATCTGGTTGTTTTAAAGACACCGCTTAAAGGAGCCGCGTTTACAGCGAGGCCGCTAAAAGCGGCGCTGCCCGAGGTGCCCGGCTGCCGCGCGGGTCGCGGTACTTACTGCATTCTCCCTCCACATAGCGCCAGCTCTAGGGTCCTCCGAGGCATTTCAGTGGATTCCTTTGCAAACAACGAGGTGTGGAGAAAAAAAAAAGAAAAAGAAAAAGAAAGAAAAAGGAAAAAAAGAAAAAAAAAGAAAAAGAAAAGAAAGGTCCTTTAATTCCCGGATTTCATCCCACAACTTGTTCCCAGCGCGGTGAACAGCAGCGCGGCAGCTCTCGCGGCGCTGGCAGCTCCCGTCGCTCAAGTTTAGCGGAGCCGCCGCGCCGCTCTGCACTTTTGGCAGGAGCCACCCAGGCGCCTTTTTTTTTTTTTTTTTTTTTTTTTCCCCTTATCCCTCCCTCCCTCCTCTTTTCCCTCCCTCTTTTAAAGGGCAGTCGCGTGGCTGCTCGCTGCCTTCCCCGCACCCTGCGCTAGTCCAGGCGGAGCAACGAGGGGCCGGTCTTCAGGGCTGGACGTTTTCAGGCTTCCCCCTTGGCGCACACTGGGCAAAYGTTAGAGCAGATTTGGCCCAGTTGCTGCAGCTTGCTGGGCACCTCCAGCATTGCAGGAGGGCTGCGGCAGGATCACCAGGCAGCAAATTCACCCAAACTACTGTGAAAATGGGGACTTGAGTTCTGAAGCACCCTCAAATACATGTGCAAGACCCACTGGGGAAAAAAMCGTGGCTCTGACACCAGCACACATCCCAAATAATACAATGATATGGCATACTTGGAAGCAATTTAGTCTAGACTGTGCTATGGGGACTACATTGACTAATTCTGGTAATTTGGAAAACTGATGGCAATAAATAGCCAAGTTTTCTAACTTTAGATTCACAGAATTCACACTGTTCTGTTAAGGATATACTCTAGCATTATTTCAAATATTTTCCCTCAGTTATTCTTATAAAAACCTTTAAAAATCAATAACTGAACTACCACATTCAAGCTCAGTCCAAATTAATCTACAAATTAGATTAAAAAAAAATATTAAACATTTGCTCAAACATACAGGGCCAAAGTTCCCAGTACATAAACAGCCTTCCCAGGAGCAGCTTCATTTAATTCCACTACATTACTGCCTACTAAGCTGAGCAAATGCTGTAGAAGTAGCCCAGTATATTAGTATACATCCAAAGACCATTTCTGAGTCTTTTTACAGCTTAATCTAAGATTAAGGAGAGAAACTACAAACACTGTAAGAAACTATCTCCATTCAGCAGAAACAAGCAAACACAATTTAACTTTAACTTACCCTTGCAATTTTTGCGTTAAAAGGGAACTCTGACTTCCAAAGCACTAACGCACAGTGACAGCCACGCTCTCGGGAGCTGAAGTCACAGATTTCGTATTTCCGTGGAGCACATGTGTTCTGCGAGGCAGATGGATTGATACATAAGTGATCACCCGCTCCACACACAGCTGTGCTCTCATCTAAAAGAAGCTACTGCAGGAGGTGAAGTTTGGCATCCTACACTGGGAGGACATTTACCAGCTGGGGTTTCCCTGTCMAAGACATAAATCCACATTTAAAGCACAGATTTTTCTTTTACTAAATCCCTTCCAAAGCAACATAAATTTACCAAAGCGTTTCCCCTTTCTTTAGAAAATTACCCTTAGAAATTACTTGTCTCAAAGTGCGTTTGCCTACAGAAACAAGCAGCCAARTTAGCAGGTCCAGGAAACTTCACAGGAAGGAGCAAGAGACASAGAGCTGCTGGTCTCACCCAGCAGGGACTGTCTTCACCATGACTCAGTAATGCTGTGTACGGTGCTTTCCATGCATTTGCTTTACTTCACCCTCTGGAAACCCTCACCATAGATATGCCRCTCAGTCAAGAGCCAAACTGACCCCACCGATTCAGGAAAACACCCATGTCATCTTGGTGCCTGCTCCTGAAAAGAGCAATGAAAGCAGAAGGGCTACAACCATCCTTTCTAAAAGGAATTGTTCTTGTAACGATAKCAAAGACATGAGAGAAAAACATTTCTCCAATACATTAGATATCCAAATACTGCCACTTGATTTTCAGAAGAGGGGTAGCCATCATTGCAGAGGTTTAAGCCATGATTTGAGAGCTCTCTGAAACAAAATGCAGATCCATTTGTTGCTTGGAAGCGCCCCAAGACTTGACCAGCATTGTGAACCCAAGTGCAGAAAAGCCACTATGAGTAACTGSTCGGGTTAAGGGAGAGAGACTTTAGACCCATTCCAGCTTTAAAAACGCCTCTAGCTCCAGCAACAGTCTCCTCTTGCWCTCAGGGAATACTGCTATGCGAAACAACATATTTTTTCCCTATCTTTTCTGCTACAAATACCCAAATCCCCTCTACCCCAAGAAAACTTAAGCAGCAAGTGAAAGTGCCATTGCTGCTAAGCCCTCCTGCAGAGCCACACACGATCAAGGCTCAAATTCAACTCAGCAACAATCTGCTGCTTAGCAAATGCGCACACAGCAACAAACTCACACTGTGGGCGCTGCCAGGTTCCCCACACGCTGAGTGAACTGGGAAAATAAAAATGGAGGAAAAAGCCCTCGACTCTTTTCAAATTTGTGGGATATCCTGGCACTGCAGGGTCCCGCGGGACTGTAACATTCCATGGGGGCCRCTGCCACCTCATGCACGGGGACCCCAGGGACACTCACAGCAGACATGACCAGGCCCTGGCCTCTCCTTGCTCCCACTCACCCCAGTTCACAAGTTGCACCTTACTCCCAAGGATGCTGGGCAGCTCTCAGAGGGAATTCTGTTCCTCTGGGAATTCACTAAATCACTTGCATCTCCCTCGGAGGGTCAAGACTCCCAGTGTGAACCTGACACTTTTTAACTAAAGCTGCTCCATTTACAAAGAGGCCTCGGCCTCAGCAATGCAGCCGTGAGCAGCGACAGCCTCACTGCACATCCAGCCTGCGCTGGAGCACGCTCGGGGAAAGAAATCGGTCGCAGTCCTGGCAGATGACTTCCCTCCCRGATTTCTTCTAAATACAAACTTAAGTCTTCTTCACACTCACCTCCCAAACCACCCAAGTCCACCTCTGTGCATCTCTCTGGGGATGGGATGAGAGCTCTTCTAGCCAGGTAGTTACCAGCTCCTCTTACTCTGCCTAAAGAAGGCCAGATTCTTTGTGCAGGAAGACAGGAATAGTTTTCCTCCTGCCTCATATGAAACAGTCTTTGTTTACACATCTGAGATAAGAATCTATGTATATAAATTATATARTATATAAATTATCTGCATTTATACAATAAATGCAGATATATAAATATTTATTAATAAGCACTATATAAGTATTTATTACTCTTTAAACCTGTATGTATTTATTCCAGGAGCTGGACAGACTGCTTAGTTTTGAAAATGCTAACCATGAAAACACATAAGGAATCTCAAAGACCAATAAACTATCACAGTCCTATTCATCTTGCTTGTGAAAAAAGATGTCGCATGCAATATCCTGAGGTTATTTCACTCAAAATTCATTCAATCCACAAGGAAAGTTCCCCTAACCTGCAAGAGAAGAGCTTCTAGCTGGTGCAGACCCGAGGGCCTTCCACACACTGTTCGTTAGTGGTACTTGCTGCTGAGACGAAGCTGTGCTGAGTGGGAAGCATCGAGATGCCCACACGGCATCTGCTGCCGGGCRCTTTGCTAGGCAAGGCTTGCTAGGGAGTTGAGATTATTTTTCTAAATCCAGAAAATCAAATATAGTAAAGGTCAATGGAAGCTGCTTATCARCAGAAAGTTGCCTCAGCTCTATTTTTAGGATGAGATAGTATTTTACTTCTTGCATCCAACCCATTTCTCTGGGTTTGCAAGCACTGGCTCTATTAGCACGAGGTGCTCAAGGTTTCCGAGACATCCAAGCCGGTAGGAGTAGATCCAAGAGAGGAAAATCCATCAATCATGCCAACCTAAACCACGGCACCACAGGACGAGGSAGAGCCTTCTGCCACCTATTTCTGCCATCCGTGTTTCGTGGCCCTCTTCCATATAGAGCAGGAGGACTCTGCTGCTCGCAGAGCTGCCCTCTGTGAGGGGCAACCCTCGGGGTCCTCTGGGCTCGTGCTGCAGGGCTCAACCTCAGCTCCCATCACCAAGGAGTCTAAGTAGCTTCTTCCCAGYGACTCCCATTCCAGCCCCGTCACCCAGCCCTGCCTCCCGGCCCCCTCGCAGCATCCTGAGCCCAGAAGAGCTCGGCTTCGGGCAGCAGAAGCAGCAGGGAGACAGGCGGGAGGGAAGGAGGACCCAAGGAATTCCTTTAGCTTGCTGGAAATACCCGAAGTCTTTGCTTTCCTGCCTACCTGCTATGTAGCTCAGACTGAATTAACCCTTTGAAGAGAACAGGAATTCCACTTGTGGTAGTTTCCAAGTCCTTTGTAACAGTCAAAGGTGCCAGGCATAATATACACAGAAAAGTTACCATTGACAGTGCCATGCTTTCCTGCCCTAGGGGTGCAAAAGGAAACAATTCAGTCCTGTGCACATGCTGCACAGAGCACGCTCAGGGGCTGCACGCACTCATTTCTAACCTTTACACATCATCACCTGTACATCCCAATGGTCAAAATGTCACTCTCAGCACTTGCCTGTAGCTGGGAAGCTTCAGGTTCTCCTGGTGCCGCCCAACACGCTCCGGGGCTGCTTGGAAAAGAAAGGCACGTTCAGGCACTGAGACTTACTACTGCTCATAGTATTTGAACATGGATATGCTCCAGATGGATTCACAGGTATTTCAACATGATTTATGTAGATGCCTGCATATATTTTGATTAGTTGCTTTCTATTTTAAACACATAGGTGCATTTTGCCTGATTAATTTTATTACGAAGGCCAAAAGCTGGCAGCAAACCACAAGCTTTTCTCCTCCCAAATAARGATCCTTTTATGATTTACGGGAATGGGTTCACAAACATGACCTCATTACAGTAACTTTAGTGAATACAGACTGAATTTTTACATATAACACGTATCATTTACATAGAGCTCACCTACTCTTTGAAATAGTATCTGACAAAAAACAGCACTCATATATCAGCACAGATATCTTTTAAAAAGAAGAGAAACACTATGGTAATGTTAAGGAAACTTCCAAGACCCCCTAAGTTTTGCAGAAAAGCCCATGCAAGCTTAGGTGCTCTACAAGCAGAACATCTTATCTGACCTTGCCCTAGCTGTGTCTTTCATACAAAATTTAAGAAGGGCAAAGAAGCCAGTTCAGTACAGCCAGAAGTACAAAAGTTTTTCAAAGGTAACAGCAGAAAAGGTAAAATTAGTAAAATACATCATGGAAAGTTGGTAGAGAAGTGCCTCATGCTTGGTAGAACTACGTACAGTGGCTAGTTCTGCTTGGTTACAGGGAACAGCTAAGAGCCTGGCTTCACTTAGAAATTGTAACTAACACAGCTCGGGGTCCTTCTTATACTCCTAGCTAGGAGGCCTCTTATCGCTAGAAAAAAAGGTTAGTAACGACAAAGTACGATTCCTGCTGCTCACTATCAGCACCCACAAACACACAAAAGAGAATCTTCAGCTTTATCTACCCGTCTCTATACCCTGTGCATATTCAGTGACACGAAAACACACATAGTTTGTTTTAAGTGCCAATCATATATGAGAGTCATATAGATAAAAACCGTAAGGTACTCTGCAACTATTGAAACACTTGTTTYTAGATGAAATTTGTATATAAATTGCTTAAGTTTTATAAAGCAGTTAACTAGAATCTGCTGCAGCAGAGGAGATATCAACTGCTCTCATACCACTATTTCTCGTCCCACTACTCCGTTCTACTCTGCAGATTTTGCTATAATCAATATATGTAGCCAGAAAGCTGAAGCTTGCTAACCAACAAAAGGTGATTCTGAGACTTCCTTGCAAGGTTCTGAGCAGTGCAGTCTCTCAGGGTACTGCAAGGATTCAGGAGCCATGAGTTTTTATTTACTTTGCATCTTCTTTAAATAGCTGATTATTGCCCCATAACAAAAATTAACAGGAATGCATTTGCGGCAAGAATGTCTGACTTTTATACCTTATCCTAAATAAAAATTGTATTCTTTAAAAAAATTTTAGGACACATTTGTTTTCACATCTATTCCTATGCAGGTATTAAAGTAACTACTACTTGATCTCATTGTTGCCCTAGTCCATCACAGAGATTTACTATATGAGCCACAAGTCGCCTTGACGCAAGTCCAAAGAAGCTTAGATTTTTAGCAGCTGGCTTTTTATCTTCTCTGGTTATCAGCATTCATCCTTGAGCACGGGTGCARCAGAGCTGTTCATCCCAGAAAGACACTTCAAGGTTCAAAAACAAAATGAAAGATCGACACTYTGCTTAGTCTTTGTAGACTTTGCATCTTTCACTTCTCCCTTCGCAGAAGACAGASCTTTAAGTAACACTAGTTCTTAGAYTGGCAGTTTACTCCAGAAGTGAATGATAGTGTGGRTTAKGTAGATTTCCCACCCCTCAAAATCCCCATTTTAGGGTAATATAGCTTAATAYTTTAAAATAGAAGTTGGCTTCATTTTTAATTAGGAGCCTGTGAATGGGCTCYTTTAAAAGAACATTTTTCTATAGTAACCCCTTATTATTAGGAAAATGCCCTACTATTCTTTACAAGGGTTTGTTCCATATCTCCTGCTTTCTTCAAACAATCTTCACTGGCTCCACGAGGCACCAGCACATATACGTGCATAAGGAAGGATGCAGGATGTACATCGTAGCTCTACTGCCAGCATACACATTAGGAACATCTATTTCTTTGCCTGGGCTAAAATTCAGGCATTTGAAAGAAGGTCACAGCTGACATCATTCCCTCATGGTGACAAGCCCTGGAGTTCTCATGTAGGGGCAGTCACTTCCCTTAAACTCAGGGTCATTAAAATGTCACCCCAGTCAATTAGACATGGACTTAAAGTCAGACTGTTTTAAAGAGTGGTGCTATCGGAGAGCGCAGGATGGAGGGAATGACTTTCCATAAATTATTTACTATTAATATCATACATTCAAGTTTAACATGGGYAGAAGGGAAGGGACTGTTTCAAAATACTCCCTTGCCCTCTTCCAAATGGTATTTTGGCCCTGTTCTCAATTACCAGCTAACTCCCTCCCTCCTTTTTCTATGCATAAAGAAAAAAATAAAACCCACACCTTTATAGGATTATAATTCTATATCTATATATATAATGCTATATATAACTATCTGTATAATTCTATATAGATTATATGCTCTATAACATCACCGTTGCCTTCAGCGAAGTTGTAGAAAGATAACCAAATGTCATCTTAAATCCTTAAAAGGCTCATTGCCTCACCCCCTCATTAGCTATTTTTTTGGTTGAGAAAAGTATTAAAACTCTAAAGACCATCCAAGTCCACTAATCCCTCAGCCAATAGTAAGTTTACACCTTCCCAGAGCAGGGAAGAGATTTGCCCTCCGTTACGCCTGCCGCAGGGACCTTCCTCCTCAAACCAGCACTAAGAACTTGAGGACAACTTCACTTTTGTGATAAGAACAGTGAAAAATCAAATGGCAGAGTTTTGCTGGSCAGAAACCAGACAGTTTAAAGTTTTACAATGTGCCAGTGGTACACACATCTAAAAGATTCTAAAAGAAAGTACTTTGAGGTAAAAATAGTTGAGGTTCTGCATTGCTTTTGTGCAATCCCAAGTCAAAAGAGAAGGACTTACAGCAAGAGAGTGTTCACTGCACGTGACAGCCACTCGCTTAGGAAACAGTTTGTCACTGAACTCATGACTTGTCAAGGAATAGTTCTGTAGGAATTCATGCAGCCTCTTTATTTACCACTGATAATGTTTTATAGTCAGGGTCAGTTTGGAGAAAAAACATAATCAAATAGTATATATGGCAATACAGAACACCAATAATTAGCTCACACTTTAATAAGGTATTGAAAATGATTAAAAACACCACAAGAATGATACCCAGTTTGGAACCAAAACAGATATCCTCCAAGCATCTTAGCAGAGGATAATGTGAAGGAGGANAAAAAAAAAAAAAAAAAAAAAAAAAAAAAAAAAAAAAAAAAAAAAAACCACCCACACTCAATTATCCTCTTAAAATGACAGATTTTTTGGTTCCTCTGGAGACCACCTTAAAAAAAAAGAATCCATACAATGCCCTAGTAGTGCATTCCTTTGCCTTACCTATACAGAACTGCTATATTATTTTAAAATAGATCTTTTCATGCACACAGTGCAGTGTATATACTGTAAAGAGGTCACACCACACCAGAGAAGACTGCTGAATGACAATTTTCCTTGYCTCTAACTGCTCACAACAGGATCATGAAGACTTGATACTTTCTATGCAAGGTTAAGCTTTTAAAATTCTTTCTTCATTAGCTCTGAGATCATTTGTTTCCTCATCTCCACTTAATTGCAGGTGTTTTGCCTGTGACTCATTAGCTCACTCCAGTGAAGCATTGGCAGGCCAATATCTTCACAGGGATAACAATATTTTGTGGGGAAAAAAAAAAAAAAAAAGACCCAAAACCAAACCAACACGACATTCGGCTCCCTCAAGTTCAACGAACTGRCAAGTTAAACCTCATCTCAAGATGATCCATTAAGGCAGAGAGAAGAGCACAGGCATAAAGAAAGACCAGCTTCTAGGTATGAGTGAATAGTATTTAACATTCAGGCTGGTTTTCAAATAGCTTGATTTTATTAGYACTAAGAACACACAGCTGAACCGATGAATTGGCACCCATGCAGAAGCTTGGATTTTATATGTGGGTCCATACAGGACACTCKCATGTAACAGGGGACACTGTCCGGCGAAAACTAACAGAACTGAGAAACAGAAACATGGTAGCATTTTTTTTTTTAGGAAAAAAGCTAGGCTAAAGAAATAAAAGTAGTTTCTTCTTCAAAGGGCTCATGATTAATCCTATATGAACAGAGTAGGTATTTTACTAGGGAACTTGCTGCAGGATGGTGTTGTCTCCTTTATTATTTCCTGCATTCAAGTTATTTTTTGATGTCACTACAGAAGACTGTGCCCAAAATTAAAACTTACCATTTAAAATAAAGTCAAAGCTACCTGTTACTTATCTGGAGAGCCAGGTTCCAGCTGTACAGTCATATCTGAACAAGCCATSCCCTGCTACAGCGAGCCACACGCACGCCCTACCAATACAACCGCACATGGGAGTCCCCAGTTCCACCCGGCAGGACCTCAGCTGCTCCACGTGCTGCGAGTGTCAGGCTGCACGTCTGGCAGTTTCACAGGCACTAGGGAAATTATGCCCAGAACACTTACCTCATGTTCAACCTAAATGCTTAAAACTGGCTGAGAGTGGGCTTAAAATCCAGGCTCGCAATTGGATTTTAGTCTAGTACCATTTTTCTTCCTTGAATTTACAAGCTTCCTAGCTGGGCATTTCATTGAACTTCTTTAGTGTGAGCTACAGAGAAACTGATTCTGCCCAGTTATATAAAAAGCCACATCTAGAATGCTACCAAACACAGGAAAGTGGTAGATTTGCTACCACAGCTAAGGTTTAGCCACTGAATTGAAAATTTTCCCAAGTGTAGACTAACATTAGCAGTGTATCAGTTGGGCAGATCACCACATAATGAGCTGATTTTGATCAAATGCTCTGCAAAATAAAGCCTATCCGGCCTGAAACAGATATCCCAACCTTAATGTTCCGCATAAGTGAGTTATTTTAGTGTGTTTCTGCATGGAAACTACATTCAAAACTGGGTTGAAGACTTTCAGTTCACAGCTATATTTATATTGTTTACACCAAAACWGTTTCAGAAGCCATCCATATACTGTCCACATCAAATTCCTCAGCCCAGGTATGATCTGCAGCTCCCCTGTTAGCACGCGCCTCCGATTATCGAGCAGGCATCGAGCCACGGGACAGGAGAACGAATCAGGCAGCCTCGCAGGGACTTGAAAATTGGTCCTGGTGGAACCTGATACCCCCTTGACAAAGTGCAGTGGTCCTGTACTGCACCAGCATGAGGATAGGCAGAGACCCAGGGCTGGGAACAGTGTGATTATTTCTCAGAGAAAACAAAAACAGCCAATAAAAGTACACACAAACTAGCCAGGGCATGGCTGATGCTGAGGAAATCCCTTTGTGGAGGTCTCTGTGGACTGAACTCCTTGGGAGCGTTTGCATCCCATGACAAGCACCATCAGGGCATGCAGAGCACCCACGAGCAGGGCAGGGTGCRGGTGCTTTAGAGCTCCTGGTGCTTGGCTCGTCAGTTGGTGAGGGACATGGGGCTCCAACCCTGGTTACCTGTTTAAGGCTGTACTCAGGTCAAAAGTCCATCCACAGMTTTTCCTTGGAAAGCTCTGGTTACCTCCCTGCCATAGCCCACCTCAAAGGGAGCACAAGGGGCAACAAGCAGATGTCACCCTGCACTGCTGTCCCTGCAACAGAAAGACATATACATCTTAAAACTGACCTCCCCAAGCAGCTAAGTGCAGCCTGAGGAAGCCAAGATGGAAGAGAAAGGGTAGTGTGGGGAATTTCCCAAATATAAAAACGCCCTCCCCACTCTTATTACAGTTTGGCATCTCGCTACCTTTTATTATGCTTAATTACAGAAACTGCTGGAATGGGGAAAAGGGGCAAAGGCTTTGCCACCAGCTCTCCTGATGAGTCATTTATCCGCTTTCTTCTTTGGTTTCTTTATCTTTACATAATGTTATAAAATGCTGTTTCTCATCAAGAAATGTCTGGCATGTTTTTTAAACACATTAAAGTAGATYTACTTTGAAGCTTTGAGTTGTCTGTAGCTTCCTCCAATGAAAGCAGCACAAACATTGCTATGTGAATGAAGGATATTTTCAGTTCACTGGTTAATCCA
Source organism: Eudromia elegans (assembly GCA_003342815.1). Lineage (NCBI taxonomy): Eukaryota > Metazoa > Chordata > Aves > Tinamiformes > Tinamidae > Eudromia > Eudromia elegans. Next base: position 1,826,471 of record PTEX01000031.1, on the reverse strand, counting down.
GGAGAGCAAAATAATTTTGCTTTAATTCAAATTTTTTATTTGGATTCTTAAACAAGATGACCTTGTCTCAAAAGAGTCAGACCAAAAGTTACTTCTGTAACAACCAGACAAATTCAGCAATCATCTCATACCTTGCCTGATCCCAAGCTGTTTCTTCCAGTGAATAAATAAGTGGCAAAAAAAATATATGGCCTCCATTCTATGGGTAAACAGAACACATCCAAAGAAAATCAGCCTCTGGCAGCTTTTGCTTCTTTTCGTGTCTGTCCTAACTCTTCTGCAGCAATGCTATCCCACAGGATCCCAATGAAGGGGATTTCCAGGAGATTACGGAAGAATTACTTTTTGTCAAGTCCCAGAAGGGCACCACAGTACCTGCCTTCCAGCCTGATGCCCTGGGGGGACCGCTTCTTATGCRGAGACTGCTCAGTGGGTCTGTCTTTATCCAGAGCATTTTGGGRCACATTAACCCATGCAGTACACTGAAAACACTGCCTCAGGCACCCTGGAGATRATAAATTAACAATAGCATATAGAAACTAGTTCTAAAGAAACTAATACTCTAAATGATATAAATATTCTCAAATAAAGTTAGTTCAAATTAATAGAACGGATCCCATGTCTTTGGGGAGAGGGGAGCACATTCCATGCACAGATTTTCATGGCAGAAATGCCGGCCACAGCAGCGGTAGCGTCACTGCTGCGAGCTTGCACTTGACAGGAATTCCAAACACGTGCGCAAAGCAAATATATGCACCCTCCAATACGCTGTGCTGCTCCAAAACAGCTATACTTTAAATACGGAGGTGATGCTAATAGCAACTCCATGCAATCTCAGTGGGGCACAGGACTCACTGACAACCTTGTCATTGATACTAGCAACACGTAAAAAAAAAAATTTGTAACTGTTCTGATTAGATAATCAYAGAAAACTATTGACTGAATAGCAGGTTTTCATTATTTGTACCAGAGAGTATTAAGCATTAAAGAAGGTTCAGTTGCTTCTATTTCCCAAGTTCATTTCTGCTTTGAAACTTCTGGAATATTGTCTGTGACATCGCTGTGCACAAATTGGAAGGGAAAGACAGAGCCCTGAGGAACTGAGCAGCCACCACTAGCAAAAGCCACTCAAGGGGGCAGAGAGCAGGAATTCATTACCACATMGCACGACAGGCCAGTTAGTTTGTTTGTAACGGATTATTCCTCTCTCCCATACTTGAAAAACTGCATTTGTTTTTTGTTTTGTCCTAGTTTCATTATTATAAATTATTACATTTGAATCAGCTCTGACCTAGATCTTAAGGAACTGGATATTTCCCAGCTAGAATGCAGAGCTTACRTATTGTCAGTGACAGGCACAATTCTGGGACACGCACATGGATTAACGCAGGGGTGGGAGGAGAAGTGTTGCGAAGGGAGCCTGGACGTTTCYTTCTACTTTGTGTCTGAAACTGAAGGGGACACGATACACACATCCCACTAGTACCATAACAGAGAGATGGGACAAACTAGGYAATAAGCCAGACATATTAAACAGCTTCCATCTAGAATGGTGCATCTAGGCCAGAGAAAAAAAACTCATTGCTGCTCAGCAATGCTGCTCAGCAGCAATGAGAATAGCTCTAAAATATGAGTCTATTTTTGTTTTCAAACCTGACTCAGAGTATAACCAATTTCCGGGGTGAATGGGACTGCACAAATCTAAGAGCCACCCATATAACAGTCGATGCAGGACCCCAATTCCTGCCCACTTCCATGTAAGCGGTTAGGCCACCAGCAGACAGGACAGATGGGGGAGCAGGCACTCAGAGCCCATCTCCTTGCCACATGCTCTATAAATAGCTGGGCAGGGACACCTGCTTCTCRGTGACACGATAGARACGCCTTGCTCTTACTCTCATCCCRTCCATTATGGATGAGCATAAGAGAGAATAAAACAACCTCCCCCTTATCTCTTGCCAAGACAAGACCTCCTCTGTCCCTGCAGTCTCGGCACACCTGGCAAGAGCGAGTGCCAGCCGTTCACTAGGCTGAAAAGCGTTCCCCAGTTCACAAATTAAACACCCTCTGACCAAAGTCATGCTTTACTTTTTATTTTAAAGATTCTCCTCTCATTCTCAGATTTGCGAGTATAAAAAAAACACTACACTGCTACTTACAACTTAAATATACATATGTTTTAGGATAAYGCATGCATTTTTTTGTATAAATTTCTCCAAGACAGAGCATTTCACATTGCAAAAATTTGGAGTGTGACCCCAAGAGTGATTTTCGCCATTGTTGCTCCCTCTCGCAAGGGCCCCAAGGAGCCCTTGTGCAGGGCTGCCAGCCCAGCCTGCGTGCTCACGGGTACTCCGGCATCCACACTCATTTTGCTGCAGRCAATTCACTGGCACCTTTGTGAAAYGGGTGCACTTTAAATAAAAGGGCACCTGAAACTTGTGGAGCACAGGGAGAGATTTCTGTTGCAGAACAGAGACAGGATTAAAGAAGAGACTATTTCAGCTGTACAGGTTCCACAGCCCTGTTGCCCAAAACATCAGCTGAGGGCTAGTGCCCCCTGCTTTGCTGTGCTCCGAACAGCACGGTCACCAGGAGCCCCTTCCACCAAAAGCCCTTTCCAGCTTTTATCCCAGCTGCTTTCACCTTCTCGGCCACATATCCGAGAGAAATAACTTCTCCCTCGCGGGCGCTAGATTTTATAACCCATCAGCCCAGCGTCTGTAAATTAGCTGCGTCCCAAACAGCTTCTTTGCCAGGTTGGTCGCACTGCTTTCACGCTCCCCAGCACTACTTTCCTCCCATTGTTTTCATTATGGGCAATCACAGATTCCTCTCCTTCCCAGTTTTCCCTCTGCTCACAGGTATCCTCAGCATCTCCCCATCCAGGGGCACAGACCAGAAAGGGCTCAGTGGGAGCCTCCTCTAGAAAACCAGCATTTGCACAGAGAACTGGCTCMGGTATGTAAAACCCCACAGATTTCTATGGTTCCCCTGTAACCTCACTCTTGCTTACCCTCTTCAGCTGCTCTTCTATGGACTTCTTCCATTTGTTCTATATGGGTTTTTTGAACATTACTGGGCAGAGACTTGCCTTTACTTTCTAACATACATCTGTAAAGATTATATATAAAGAAATATGAATATATATCATATATAAAAAACAATCTGCAGACCATAATTTCCTCATTTGCTTTCGCATGCACCAGTAGCTGCCCTTGGGCRAATGTGTCACACACTCTGGGCTGAAAGTTCTCATGTCAGCACCGAAGATCTTAGCCCAGCTCACACAAAGGCAGCAGAACCCTGAAGACGCCCACGTTTCAGGCCAGCTCACACTCATTCCACCTGTGCTGCACTAGACCAATAAACCCAGGAATCACAGCCTAAAGCCCTTCAACAAGCAAAAGACTCTGGCTTAATAGCCAGCTGAGACCAATGRCAATATTGCACATAGTAAAACATTAGCTTAATTTTTGGTTACTCTTTGCTTAAAGAATTAAAATTTTACCCTCAACAGCTTCATACCAAGGGAGAGAAAATAAAAAGCACATACAAGTATAACCTTCCTCTTCACCTTTTCAGATTGATTATGATATCAAAAAATAAAATGCTCACATCTTCAGAACTGCAGATTATTAATATCATTAAAAGACAATTTTTATAGTAGTTTACTGTGATTATTTTATATGTTCCTGATATAGGTATAGGATATAAATTCCTGATCAGGTATTCAGCACMATTAGAAAACTTGCCACTAAAGCAGCTGTGAAACAAGTACCCAGGGAACCACGCACATACTCATCWCTGCTCATTATGTGCAGAGCTGAAAAACAAACATTTGAAAGTGCTTTATGGAGTTCKTTTTCAAGGAATTTCTTTAGCTTTTCTAAATGTATTTTAAAGATAAATTCCAACCTGTGTTAAACACCCGATCCTCAGACACAGAGCTGAAATGCTTTATAGTAACAGGTGGATTCTGACCTTCACTGGGCAGTGGTGCTGAGCACAGCAGTGGTGCATGATGCACATTACAAACCAGCTCTAGTTTAATTTAGATGTTATTTCCTTGAGATGCTGAGGATCAGCACAATAAACTGCCACTGGCTCAYGGCAGTTTCTCCATTTTATTTACAGGACAAGTAATAAAGCAAAAGCAATGAATTTGCACTACAAAAAAGAGAAGTTTGCTTACTAGCYAACTCTCTCTCTCGCATATGGTCACCTATATGTTGTTGCTCTACCCATATCTTCCTTGGATTATAGACACATTAGTGAACACAGAGGGGAGGGCAGCAGGCAGAGAGTACCTTGGTTTGGATTTTTGACCTTCACCTATTGCAGTAAAGGTGACAGTGCAGATTCCAACCACTCTGTATTCGAGTTCAGTAACCAAACTTGGACTCAGGCTTAGTTAAGCCTCATGTTTAAGAGACTCTGATTACATAATGATTACATACATTACATTTCTTTGTAAATTCAAAGAATTTAAGAAATTATATTTTCACTCTTAAGTTTCATCTACATTCAGTAATTTGCCTCATTCTAATGAATATAACTTTTGTTTTACATGCTTCATCCTGTTCTTAWGTAACAGCTTAGAGATGTTCACCATTTGAGTATTAATTATAAATTTATATTCTTTCACGGGCTCTATCTAAAGACCTTTAAGGAGCATGTCAGAAATAAGTACTTTATCTAAACCATTCATGAAGTGAGATTTACACAAAATGCAAAGACCATGAATTTCTGTACACTACAGCTAATCAAATACTTTATGTCTGGTATTAACACGGAAAGGGACATAGCTTTCCCTCTTTCCTAAGCTAAATATGTAATCAAGTTTCCCAAGATACAGTTGCCTTCATTGAAAGGTCAAAATTATCATCCTTCAACAAGCTGTTCTTATCCACGAGGCCTCAACCTCAGAATTTCTACCAATTGTTTAGAGTCCTGGGTAAATGCTATAAAAGCAGCTAGCTGTCATGCCTGGGGACAGTTTGCAGTGCACAGATTTTGAGGATTAGATTTCCTTGGCACTTTGTGGTAAAACACTCCTCTCCACCCCGCCAAGATTACAATGAGCTTCCACAAGCTGACGCAGCGCAGTGCAGCACAGCTCAAAAGCCTGTGTGGCACCTACGTGCCAAGCTGCAACCACACTAGGAACGTGGCACGCAGAGCCCTCCATGAACTGCTGCTACATTAAAAACTCCCTAAGCACTGCCAGTAGCTTTCACATCTTGATGACAAAATCAGATAGCGCAAGAGAACAGGTGTTAAAGGAGCCTAAAGGAGGAAATTGCAGGTCTCAAACTCCTCTGTCCAGAAGAGAAAAAGGATRGGGGTAAGCTGCTGAGGAAGCTTCATTGATTAAAAACAGTCTCTATCCTTTCCATACTTAAAAGCGTATGATAGCCGCCAGCTCCGCATGAAGCACGCTGAAGTACAAGCAGTCACTGTTGGGTTTCTTTTTGCTTTCCCCTCAACCGGAAAATACRGAAATATCAACTTGTTATTTCTGATAGAGGCTGTTCTGTTTATGCCGTGAAACCCCAGTTTAATCTGCCATCAGTCACKTCATCCTTAGCCTCCAATCTTTGAGCAGCAAGTTAATCTATAAATGAACTGCTTTTTGCTAATTGTGAGGCCCCAGGATGAGTCAAGGAGGTTGGCAGGCATTCAGCTCCTCCCTGGCACACAGGCACAACTGCAACTTTAATACCCACTTTGCTAATTTAGCTGACCCAGTCCTCAACAGCACACTCACTAATTACAGCTTTAAATCCTATAAAGGAGTTTAACTTTTATTATAATAAMCTTCCACAAACACCAAGCTATTGTGCCAAACAACTTTGGAAAATTGACACATTCAGTTTTTCAGACATTTTCTACATTTTCTGTATTGGCATCAAACTATCACTCACTTCTCACAGTATATTACATTCCTTTTACCGAACCAATGTTACTATTAAAAGCAAGACATTCAAAAGTCTTTTATGCATTTTATTGCRTAACTTAAGATAATAAAGATATTAAAGACAATTAACTAAGATATTAAAATGAGATTTTTTTCCTCTAGAATTTGACACATCTCAGAATAAACAAAACCAAAGCAAAACAAACAAAAAACACTAGTCAACTTGCTTTTCAGAAAGCTCCTGACAACCTCAAATTAAAGGAAGAGAAATGATAAATTAGAGAGGTCAATTAAATTGAAAACAGGAGCAAGAGTCATGAAAACCATGGACTGTCTCTTCTCTGCAGAAAAGGAGGGAAAGGGAACTTRGACCATCTTGTGTACCTCACACTGGAGGTTGCAACTGTTCCCTGCACTCCAAACTGAGCCTATGTTTTCACTTAGCTCTGCCCTTGGGGGCTGTATGAAACCTATTGCTAAAATAATTATGAAAAACTTCTGCAATTAATGCAGAGTAATCAATGGCCTATTCTACACAGTGTAACTACTGTTATGATCCTAGAACAACAACACAGTGTAGAGCAATTCCAGCACGGGATGACAGCAGCGAGCTTGAAAGTGCAGAACAGGACAGTAGCAGGACAACRGCAGATGTCGAAAGCTCCATGCAACTCAAACCAGCAGCCATTGTTCATTAAACAGCAAGCTGGGTAAAATCAGAAATAAAAGGAACCAAAAAATAAGCATCCAAGAAAYGCAAAATTCAGCATATGTACATATAGCTATATGTATTTTCTTCTATATGAAACTAAATTTTTATATTTAATTACACAGTTGTATATATATAAACTAATATATATAACTACATATATATGTATATGTGTATATATATATACACACACACACCCCTAGCTAAAACAGCTGCCACAGTTATGCACAAAAAGAATAGCATTCGGGTCAGGGAAGATGCCAGCAGAGATTTAAATTCATGGGATTTAAAATCTTGCTAGTCAAACAGGATGGCCATAAAGCATCTAATACAAAGCATCAACATTTCTCCCCCACTGAGTTTTCCTTAGCAAAAAGGAAAAAAAAAAATTCAGAGACAGCCAAGTCTTTAACACCAAATAAAGGCCAAAAAAATCCATTTCCATGTTGAGTTCTACATAAAAATCATCCAAGAGGGAATAGCAACTGAATTCTTGCTTTACCTGCCCTCTGAAAACATYGCTAAAGCCCGACTTTACATCAGTTCACCACATCTTCTGGCCAAGCTATTTTTGACTGTTTTAATTTTTAATGAGAGATTTCAAGAATGTATCAGGATTCTGAAGAATCCAAAGACATCCTGAACCTCCTCAGGCACTGCAAACCACAGAACAGAATATCCTTGGATAGCCAATAGCCTTCTGTAACTAAGCCATCCTAACCAGAGACAGCAGAGATTCCTTAACCTCTCTACTTTCAAACCAAGACACAAGTGTTCTGCAGCTCAGTGAGAGGGACTTTTCTTCCAGAAGCCTTTCCTGACTGCCCAGGATTCAATAAAGWACAGGTAAGGGGGAGGGGAAAACAYGGAGGCTCATGGAGAAGAAATACAAGTTTAAGTTATTTTCACCTGTTTTTGGTTTTGGGGTTTGTTTTTAAACTCTGAACTCTACTGAGATTTGAATATCACTGTTAATGTAGACCCTAAAGAGCAGGGATTTTACTAACCAGTGTCCAAGATGTTTCTTYCTCCCACAGATGAATCCTAACATTTATTTCTACTTACTGAATTCTTTATTCACTTGCCACATTCYTTGTTCACAGCTTCACCACCCACAGGTGTGACACTGTCCATGSCAGGTACTGAATCCAACTATACTTTAATGGATCTTACTCTTTAGCCCTTGATTAAGTCTGAAGATAGATTCTGAAATAAAAGAGTAAACCTTATAAGAACAGGAGRATTTTCCTGCTTTGATGCTATGGCAGCATAGGCCATAAGCCCTCAGAGCACAGAAACCGCAAGCAGGGCAGCATCATTAATGTACTGGAACAAAACAGAGTGTTCCCTAGTGTGCAAGATAATCTGACTAGAAACTGGGGAAGAGAATTAAAAGGAGGAAAGAAAGAAACCTGAAGCCCTGGGAATGTTATGACACATCCCCAGCTTTGGAACAGTTCTATTTAGAAAAGTGTTTTGTTGCCTAGAACAATCAATATATATAACTCTGAGCATCTGARGGTAGGACAAGAAAGCAGTTACTTTGGATTTCTCCTGGCAGCGATTAACCCTCAGATTTACCCCACTGAAACACACAGCAAACCACTGCAGCGGCTGCCCCACCGTCCCCACAGGCTGCCCAGCTCCATCACTGGGTGCAGGAGCTACTGCATAGACTGTGGTACTGCCAGAGGAAGAGGKGCTCCAGCCTCTCCCCACACAGCCCCTACATCAGGATTTAGGGCAGCTTGAACCATTCCAAGACAAGAAGTGCTATGCCAGGCATACCTGGTGCATATCAGGGGCACTCAGAAACCTCCACTCAAGACAACTGCATCATTCACATTAAGAACTAAACTTTGCTGTACTGGCACTCATGGTCACAGGTAGGACAGCAAACTCCTATCAGTGAGATTTTATTAACTTCTCAACTGCTGTCAAGGAAGGCAGCTCACCTGATTAGCAGAGCTAAAAACCTACCTTGGTGTCTGCAAACATGTTTCAGATGCTAAGCCATGCAAGACACAGTTGTAAAGAGCTGGTTAAACTTCATTATAATTTGCATCCTCCAAAAGCTAGTCATTAAGTAGCAGTTTAGTTACATAACAGCAACTTGTCCTTCTGCAAGCAAGGCTTTGGGTACAGGRACAGTGAGTATAAAGTGGAGAATAAAAGAAAACACCTGTTGGCAGGGAGAGCAGTCCTGGAGAATGATTAACGAGCATAGGAATGGGAAGAGCACCAAACCCTAGCTGCTAAAGCCTGGGGGAGAGGACAGAGAGGAGGACAGCTGAAGGTGGCTTCCTCTGCAACCTAAACTTCCCAGTACACAAGGACTGGCAGCCCCTGTATCTTACAGGCCCAGCCCACTGGTTCATGAGTAGTGTAGCACCTTGCTACTCTGTAAAGCAGGACTGCTTGTTTTAGGATTCCTAAAAAAAAAAAAAAAAATCCCTACTTTGAAGATAAAAATACAACTTGGCTTACTGCCTTTGAGGCTGTCAGCCCCCGTACTTTTCAATTCCAGCTCCAAGTTACACAATACAGGTCTAATTAAAACTATTAAAAGTAAGTGTCAACAAAAGCAAAGCAGTCAGATAGTCTCTGCAAGAACAAGAAGTATGAGGAGCCTGGACACTGCTGATTTAAGGAGAACCTGGCAAAAGTTGGAGCTCCAGTTCCTTCTGATCCCTCTCCTGAGTCTTCACTAAGGTGCCACAAACCCCARTTCCAGCAGGACTCTCAACCATGGAGCTCAGCCAGGGCCCAAGGGCACACAACTGGCCTAGGAAGCAACCCAGAGCTGGAAGCAGCAGTGGGTGGAGAAGGAAGAGCCATCCCTTCAGCGGGGAGAGGAAGGTGCGAGTCCAGCTCTCAGGACTGGACTTTGAGAGCTATAAAATGTAACAAAATTTCTTCATTCGCTTGCTCCCTGGGGCCCAGTCACAATAAGAGGGGACATGATTGAATGAGGGGAGGAAAGCACATTAAAAACATTACAGTAAGATCTGCTTGGTTATTGTGTGCTTTCAATAATTCATGAACAAGTCAAATCAAGTATTTTAGAGAGGTTATAATCAGCCACCTATCCAGCATCAAACCACTGCATCCATGCAGCTGCACCTGAAGTAGCATTCATTTATCAGCAGCTGATGTGTAATGAAATGGCACTTCAGGTTTTTAAGTTATCCATTATCAATGTTTTGGCACTTCAGTAAAATTTGGACCTGTTTTTTCTGTGCTTCATCTTGTGGAGAGAGGGGTGGTAAATTTTACACTGATCTCACTGTGGTTACATTTCCATCAAGGACACAATTTTAAGAACACAAGCCCTTAAAACCTTCTTTAGGATATGTTTATTCTAGATCTTTTCTGAAATTACTGTGTTTGATGTAGTCAAGCAGAAGAGTAAAGGGCAATATAAAAGGTTCCTTGTTCCTCTGCAACACAAAAGGGCAAACTTGCAAATTTACTCACACACTCTGCTGTTAAACTCAAGTAACAACGCTTGCCTAAAGGCAAAAACTAAAAGCAACAGCAGCACAGGAAGCCTAGGAACTGGAGTGCAAATAAGGAAAGTCAACCTGAGTTTAAATGTCCCATCCTGAAGCAGCAATCCCAAAAGAATCCTAAGGGTAGTTGGCAACAACACATGGTATATTTGTCTGACCCTGATGTTCATTTTGGCCCAAAGTCAAATCACTAGTGTGTCTCCAAGACTGCTTTCCAGAGGAGCCCTAAGCACCAAGATATACCTTCAGCATGGCACCAACAGTGTCATCATTAGAACAYYTTTTGTTGTTGTTTTTATTTTTTAACTTTTGATTTTGATAAAGTAATTTTTATTCAACATGTCATTTATCCTGATATAAGTCACTTCCAACCAAAACTAACTTGCATAAGGCATTTCCTTTCTTCTAGTATAGCTCATACCTTTGCCAAGGCTCTACCCCTTTCACCTGTGTTATAGGGCTGGTAAATATGCACGAGGATGSCTTCTTATTTGTTCAGTAAACCAAGCAGAGTTCAAAAAAATAATAGAGTCTATTGTAAGTGCACCAGCCAGAGATGATGAATTATACCCTAAACTGCGTAGACTGGTTAACTTTTTAAAATCACTTATCAATCCAGCAGATGACTAGGAGCTCTTTAAAGTATCAATTCRTTCTGACACTCATCGCCACAGAACTGAAACACTATACAACTCCTAGAATCACCCCCTTATCTTACAGCGGAATATGTAGCTTCATGAGTCACCATGCAGCTAAAGCCAAGCAATAAGTAACTGCTCAGCTCTGTAAGGAGCTTGGAACATAACTGGAACATGCCCAGCACCTCTGAAAACAGGGGGTGGGCAGAATGAAGGGCCAAAGTTGAATTTAGGATAGAGCCACTATTAGGACACAAAGCAAAGTTTGTTTTCCAGCTCAGGAGCCAAGAGCCTGCAGTGATATCTGCTGCGCTAGTACTTGCCTTTACTATTGTAAACTATTGTTACTTATTGCTACTTAACATAGGCTGCCTTGTAGGGCCAGTTTTGGGGTCATTATTTAAGTTAAAAAAAAAAAAAGCCATTCTAGAAATGGAAGTGTTTGCTGCTGCATGTATATTARAAGCAAAGGAGAGAAGACATTGAACATATCTTACTCAGTTGGAAAGGTAMTTCATTAAGCTTTTAACGTGAAATGGGCACACTTCCTTTGGTGAGTGGAGGAAACTGGATGCAACATCAACAGCAGCTGTTCTAATAGGATAAAGAACTAATGAATACAATAAGCTTTTTGCAAAAGAAAAGTTCAGCAAAAGATCTTGTCTTGATGTAAGTTCATATGTTACTGCAAGAACAAGTGGTTACTAGAAGGGAACCACTACCAGAAGAGTTTGCTGTAACTGTTTACTGCTCAACAAACTGGTTTGCAAAAGGAAAAATTACCCTAAAAACATACATATTGTACTTCCTAAAGAGTTAACAAATTAATACTTGTCAAAGTAACACATTAAATACTTAACACTTGCTAGAGTAACACAGAGTTAACACATTAACACTTGTTAGAGTTTCAGCTCTAATCTCTGAAGCAAAAATATTAAGAATGCACCTCAGAAAATACCAGCTGTAGTCTCATAAGATTTCATGCCCACAAATTTTGATGTAAAGACAAAGGCTACAGGAGCTTTTTTACCTAATAATCTACAAAGAYCTACAATCATATTTCTGGAGGCATTATGAGAAAATATTAAGTTACTTGAAAGTCACRTAAAGCAGTTGACTACCAAAAAAGGATACATTTCCCTTTGCCAAGCTAAAATTTTAAAGCATATATGTAAAACAGACTTTTTTTTTGAGCCTACCATAGTGCAACCAGCAACACAAGACACAGTCTGCACTTCTCTCTTTACTGGCTTACTTGTATTTCTTTAAAGATTGCTTGCCTTCTAAAACAAGGCATAGACAGGGCTTATTTTGCCTTTGATGCTGCAGCTATTGCACACTCTGGTGTGTCAGCTTGTTCTGACTCATCTACATTTCAGCCTGTCCCAAATATTCTTTGCCTACTTCATTTTGTGCTTTATATGCTGGTAATTTACTCACTCTTTATTTATCAAAATCTCTATCTTTCCTGATCTTCCACTTTCAGTTTCCTCTATACATACATTTTTGTCTATTCCTGTTGTTTCTTGCAGCTACATTCAACCATTTTATGACCTAAATGTTCACTGCCATGAACTATCTTCTTCTCCCCCCTCTCTAGTAATATAGCTGGTAAACAGGACTATGAACTTCTTAAATCACAGATGAAATACACTTTGGTTCTGCCTCCCAACTAAAATGCAGCATTTTCCAGGGACTCTTAAAAATAGCCCTAAGAGCAAATTTCAGCACTTAGTTCTCTATACTAATTCAGATGCTAAATCATGAAGTAGGTGGATTTTTTTTTTCTCACCATTTAAAATAACCAATTGTTAARACAAGTTAGTCTCTCCCACTTCCAAGTCTGAGCTACCTTCCACTGTATTTGCCAAAATTAAAGWCATTRATAAACAGTAATTCAATGGATTCAYATTTCACCTGTCCTTAAAMKTATTGCTAAGGCAGTTCTGAAAGCTCCAATGCTGCTGCTTAAATCTCCATAATTCAATAGTCATAATTTGGCAACTATCTAATATGACTGCATCRTAGTTTGCATGGTTGAAATGAACACCTAACACACATACTGGGCACTCYAGAGCATAAAACACCTCRTGTGAAAGCAGTGGCTTGAAACAGAAGATAAATGTATACAGAAGGTACATCTCCATATGATCCCACCCATGTGTCCATTTTCTGAACTGTTCCACTTTACCTCCTAAGAAAGCAATATATTAGATGCTGCATGGAAGCAATTCCTTACTTAGACCCCAGAGTCACAACAATAATGCGTGCTTTATGGCCAAGCAATTGGGAGTTTCTTGCAAGAAGGATTCCAGCAAAAACATCAAAATGTACTGGAAAATCTTCTGTCCTGGCAGAACTTATGCCACAAGCAGTGAACAAGTACCATGTTCTTCAGCTGTATCACTTCATGTTGTTTGTTTGGTCTTTGCAATCAGCTTTTATAACCCTGACTGAGACTGCCAAAAATCTCTTTTAAAACTACACAGCTTCYTCTGCATGCTAGCTGTTAAGTTTGGTTTTTTTTTTTTCCTTTATAATAGCCTAAAATTATTCAAGGTTTCTTCTATGGATGTTATTTCTATAGAAAAGATGTTTAATCAGTTTCATACCTGTAAATAAMAACTTTATCAAATTGCAGCATCTCACTATACACAGTACTTGAAAAGATAAAATTCGATCAGTATATATACTGTCCGATAAAATTCGGACAGTATATCCTGTGATTTTCTACAAAATCTCATGTTACAAAGAATGGAGGTAAYTGTGCTGTACAGACCTACTCTCAGAAGTAGCAAGTTAGTGCACTTATGTTTAAGTTAAAATATATCCTTGTGGTCAAGGTTTAACTAACTCAGAAGATATCTCATATCTTTTTTTCTTTAAATACAAAATCACCTGTTGTTGTATGAAAAAGAAAAACATCTGGTGTATGAAATCATATAAGTTTATGGCAGTTAAATAACAGTATATCAAACAGAGGGAGAAAAATGGACTTAAAGGGTTTGGAATAGGCCTGATCATTACTAACTGCATTTGCACCTGAAGCTTCCTACCTCCTTATTGAACATATTCCCAGATGCCTTGCATTTTAATTAAACTACGCTGTGGAAAATTGCTAGTTCTTACTAATAAGAATATAGCGAAGGTACTGCTGCTGCTAAAYGTAAAACACTGAAGCAGGTGTCATTCCACTTTGCTAATGAAGCCTATACTAGAACCTCCACCTGCAACTCCTTAGCTGGACACCTAATCAAGAATAAAACATRTAGAATCCAAGGTCTGAGCAGTGGGACACTTTAAACATTGTAAATGTACAGAATACTATTTTGGACCAGTTTGAATAGACAATAYAATGTGCTAGGTTAATTTTTCTACCCTAATGCCTGAGATGAGTTCAATCAGTCACACAAGGTCCAGTCATCAAACACCAGAACTTCACTACCTACTAAATTCTATAAGTTA
>PTEX01000031.1:1796677-1812212 GCA_003342815.1 Eudromia elegans | reverse complement strand
AAAAAAAGGAACAGGAGAAGAGAAGGGGACAAGGACCTAAGGACCTAAATCACTATTATCCTCCAAAGGCTGAAACAACTTTTTGGAGCAGCAAGCARTCCTAATACACCTGTGTGGCACTTCTGTATTGAGGTAGGACTTCAGAATAATTCATGTGTTTTGCTCATAGAATGCTTAAGGTTGGAAGGGACCTCTAGAGGTCTAATCCAACCATCCAATCATCTAATCCRACCCCCCTGCACACGCAGGGTCTCCTAGAGCGTGTGGCACAGGGTGGTGTCCAATCATGTGTCTTGACAGGTATTTTCACTTGCTTTGAGACTTACTCTTCACTACCACTGGCCAAAATCTCACTGATATGAACAACCGTGTTCAAGTTTGGATACRGTTTCTAATTAGACCCCACCTAACACTCACTCTTATTTGGAGGGATGCCCATACATTATGTTCTTTTTTGGTTTTAGAGTTTATTGGTTTTGGAGTTCATCTGAATGCTCCGTAAGTCATTTTCTCCTGCTAAGACAAAACAAACAATTCAAYGTCTTATCCAGGTTATTCTTTTGCCCTCTTAGCAAGTTCATCATCTCACCAGCAATGACCACAAAAGGGGATTGTGGAGCAGAGAGAGGCTTTATCCGATTCTTCCACTTTTCCTCCCAACAGGAGGAATTAGATCAGCTTAGCCATTTGTGTATTTCCAAAACATTCATAATAATATGTCAGCGTTACCATTGCCTAAATTAACTCCCACTCAGCCTGGAGCTACCCTGACCCAACATGGATGATTTAAAAAAATAAAGCACGATTCATGTCTTGTTAGGTAGGATTAGACAGGTTTAGCTGTAAAGAGAATATGAATCTGTGCAGGGAAAGAGAAAGATAGGAATTCAACAATGTTGATTTAGTTTAAGCAGTCATGGAACCACATGTGTAAATACATATTTGACTGTGTTAAAGAGATTAGAAAATAAAGACTTGCCTGAATTGGATTCTATCAAATCTGCTGACCCACAAGAAAGAGTTGCAGCAGTAAATCAAATATATGAAAACTTGAGAAAATGGTGAGAGGGTCAGAAAAGGAAGTTCTTCAATCAAGAGCTGTCAAAACCGCAGTACAAAGAATAGTAGTGTTAGGTTTCCCCAGGGAAGGTAGCCATAAAAAGCTCAAGATAGGAAGAGACACCCAAATTCTTACTGTGACCTTTCAAAAGACTTTGCCAAAACAACTTAAAGAACCTGTAAGGACTTCAAAAGTTAGTGACTCCACTCTGATCTGCCAACATTCTCAGGTAAGAGATACTTCCATGCAATAGATGGGCAAAGGTTTTGAATCCATAGAGGAAAAAGAACRTGTTTGTGAAGAAGTAACAGCATCAACTCCTCTCCTTTAAGTAGCTGCCATGTCCCATTTGTATCTCTCAGATCTTAAATAAGCACCTAGCCTCCACGTTACACCTGCATTAACATATATGAAAAAGGTATAGTTCTTCTGCAGTTTATGCACCCGGGTAGTGGGCAGCATTATCACAGCTTACTGGTACTTGCAGAATGAAAGCAAAGAGACCCTCATTTGCTATCATTACAACACTAATAGATGTTGGAATAAGAGAAAACAAACGAACAGAACCATATATAGGCAAGCTTCGAAGCTGTTCCCTATAAGAACAACAARTCTGGGAAACTGCAGAGAAGATCTGACCTTGGAACAAGCCAACATCCCCTATTGGAGGAACAACAGCTCTCTCTCAGGTCATCTCTTCAGTCTGGTAAGAGCTGGAAGTGATTTATCCTTTGTTCATTTTCACAGATTTGTAAAATATCTTTACATATTCTAGGTTAGGAGCACAAAGGAGTCAGAATTATACAGAGGATATAATTCATTTTTTTTGAAGTTGACATAACAGYACCATGAGGCACTTGTATCATTTTTCATTTGTATTCTCAGCAGTCCTTCAGCCTTAGCACAATGCAGTTCATTGCTGCAGTTTAAGGAAGGGCACTCAGTCAACAAAAACAGAACAATGAAGTCTTGGTTATTTTTATACYGAGATCACAAGTTTGAGAACCAGACAGTGCTGGAGCTTGATTTTATGGCAAGGCTAATTCTAGCTATGCAAAAGTGCAGTTCCAAATCTCACCTACCACAATATTTTGAGTCTAGGCATTAAAAATAATCAAACACTTTCACTCGAATGGCTCAGAAAAGATATTTTTGCTTGTCTCTAACMACTTGAAATGAAGTTTATTATGTCAGCAACGTGTTATAACGCAGGAATCCAGAAAATGGCTTGTCTTCATGAAAACACAGTCAATTAATGTGATTGTAGATGCCACAATGATGGTGCTGACTTTGCAAGAAAACACTAACCTTCAGAGATGACACAAATTTTCCATGTGCCATCCTATATGCATTTAAGTCTAATCCAGGATGAATAGATACAATTTGTAACAGTAATTTGTAAAGTATCCTTACTTGAATATAACTTTCTTTTTTTACAAATTCCCCACTGTGCAAAAGAAACTTGGGGATTTTTTTACCCCTGCAGATAAAGATAAATATGAGACAAATATTACATAGTATATTTAATCCATGAGCTAGTCATTTTCTAAAAATAATGATGGGATCCAAGAATCATTTGCTTTTAAAATTAGTGTAAATTTACTATAAACTACTACTTTTTATACACTTAGGTCTGACTGCTGTCTGCCGATAGCATGGGAGAAAGGAGACATGAATATAGCAGTTACAAAACAGATAGGAGTCTGCATATAAAACCTGATAGTTCTTGAAATAAGTTTCATGTAAGGATTATATATTTTAGCATGGTAATAGAAYATTTAACATTCATGACAGGGAGGATGAAAAATACCAAATCATTAAAGCCTTTAATATGCCAAACCAGATAATATGCACCACAGAAAATCTAAAGAACGAGCTAGAGAGCTCCATGAACTATTTATATTGTTTTTTAAATCAATCTTGAAAAAAAAAAATCCAGATGACAGCCAGGAGGTAAGCAAAGGGAAGCCTAGTGTTGTGCTTTGCATAAGGCAATAAACAGCACTTCCTAGAAAGTRTAAGTCATCTTGCTTTGAAGTGATGTCAAAGTGAGTCATGAAATTATGGAATGTAATTAATAAAAACAAAAATAAAGCAATTAAGCATCATTAACACTACTCAGCACAATTTCAAGGAAGATTAGCTACTATGTCTGCTAACCCTTGGTGCACAATGTTAGCTAAAGTTTTGAAAGAAACATCTCTACCCTACAAATGTATGTAGCACATGTATTTATTTTTTAAGATCAATCATTCATTCTTACTTGRCCTCTGCAGGGTCCAACTCTTCTCTGTTCCTGTCAAGATGGACCCACACATAGTCACAGGATATCTCAGATTGCAAAGAGTAACCAATCTCCCAAGAGCAAAGTGACAACCTAAAACATTCCTCAACACTGCAGAAATGATTCTGCAAATAAATCTTTTATAGATAGGATCCCCTAGAAACCTGTCACAGCTGGGGGTAAGAAGGAATTAATCCAGGTCACAATGAGCAGCAGCTGAAGCAATGGAAGTAGGTGCTATCTCTCAAKGCCCTGACAACCAGGAGGAGAGAATTGTGACCTGTTATAATYAATATTGCCCTGTAGGTGGGGGAGATTTTTTTTTTCCTCCAGGTTCTGGTCTCTGAGTGTCTTATCTCAAAACTCTGGCATTCTCTCTTGCAGCATGTGGTGTACAGAGGTATATAGATGACTTTAGCTAGATTCAGCTGGAGTGTAGATTTGGGAGCATCTCTTGTGTCTGTCTGGAGCTTGCCCTAGGAAGATGGGAATATCCCCCCACCTGCCTGGAGCTCCATCTATGAACAGATGCTCTTGTGCTGTGGGGTATATTCTGATTGCTTCTCTCTGARGCTCTGGAACTCTCCTTGCACACTGTGGATTTGAAGGTTATGAACATCTCTGTGCTTGCTCCAGAGTGATGTCCTCTACCTCTGCATCTTCCCAGTGTTGCCACCATCAACAGATGGTTACTCAAGATTTCTACCTACGGGGCTTTTTTTTTTCCTCCAAGTTTTTTATTGTCCCATGTTGTGAGCAAATTTAGCTCTTTAAAATGCTTAGCAGTATGGGTTAAGGSTTTTGGACATTGACAAGAATTAGGACAATTCCAATTCTTAGGAAAAATTTTGAGAAACGTTTTGCATGATGTTGGGGTATTCCAAATATCCTTTTGACCKTTCATTTTTAATAAGAGCTATATAAAATAAAAAACTCTTCAATCACCATATTTATTCTTCCCTCCCCCACAAAAGAATACTATGCTCCCTCTAATTTCAGGTCAGGAATTAGGAAAAGTAAGATRCAAAAGTTCCTATGAGTGCTTATATTCCTTCTGGGATACTGAACGCTGGCTTCAGCCCCGAGACAGGCAGTTTCTGAAAGCACCTTCAATTTTCAGGCACTTGTGCTAGGTTGTTCTCCACTGTTCAGATTATTGTTTGCCTGAAACATTATTTCACAACTAATGCTGTCTATACCAGTGATTAAATTTGGTCTTATATGTAGAAAGATGGCATTTTATTTGAGCTGTATCTTAGCAAAAAAAAAAAAAAAAAAAAAAAAGCCAAATTCCATTTACTCTCTGTTCTGCAAGGCCTTTTAAAGAAAAATCTCTCCAGCCTGTGCAGCAATTGCACCCTCTGATGGAGCTAATAGTAGAATCCCAATTAGTCTACAGCACTGTTCCCAGAGAACAGATCAGACCTCAGCCATGATTTTTGACTCGCCTAATCCTGTTTTGCAAAAAAATCTGCAGTTAACTTAATAGAAGTGCACGTCTAGAATATAGTATGTAGTGTATTTTGCTCTTTTCTTTTTCATGTCCTACTTGTCATTACAGTTTATAATCAATTAAAAAAAATGAAACATAAGAAATGTGATCTGCCACATGAAATTGTCCAGTTTAGAAACTGCACTAAGGAATTCACAATGCAATGCATTACCATAGCCTGTGCTTTAAAAAGTGATGGTCACGAACACTCATTTCATATCTGGGATTTTTAAACAAAGTTTGTGTTTTTAAGCTCATTTTAGGAGTGGTTATTTCTAAAATTGTAAGGCCCTCTTAAAAACTAGAGCTGGAAATCTCATACAGCCATTAACCCCAAAAGCCAAAGAGAAATATATAATCAAATGTGGCTTACCAGTAGGTGTCAGTGAACAGGATTTTTTTCCAAAAAATGTCAGGACCCTATTATAGTTTTATATAATTTGGCAGAGGCATGGAATCGTGGTTGGTATCACAGATTCAATGTTTGTGAAAACTAACATTTTGAATKAACTAATATAACACTCAGGTAGAGTAATTTTGTAAGCCATAGTTCATATTATASTAAAACTCCTCTGAACGTAGAACAAAGACATACTAGTGTATTAGTAGACAAGGAGAACACTACTATTTTGCATATTAGTAATACTGACCTTAGAAAAGAACAACAACAAAAATACATACCTGTAAACACAATATTAGAACTATTTTTTTCCTTAACTGTATTTAGTTTCAAACCAGCAAGCACCTGCAGGATTTACTAGGTTCCTTGTCTTCAGTCAAAGCTTCCTGTGTAGCCTCAAAATAGCTGCTGAGTCTATTTGCTGCATATATATCTGCATCTTTCTGACTCTCTCAAACAGTTGGGCAAGACCTATGTATAAATCTCAGATTCCAACACAACTTTTTATGTGTTTGATTAGTTTTGTAATTAGCCTGAAAGTTAAAATCTACTGTCTACATTCAAACAATTTGAAGAGGAGAGATGAGAGTACAGGAATAGAAAGAATTTATGCAGGATGGGGACTAGATGCATCTCAAACTAAAATCTAGACCTTGAAAGTGTTTTCTATTACCTGGGAAATATCAAGCCATCCTAGGTACATGTAGATCCCTAATCATTTAATCATCCTGCATATATATTCATTTAAAGAATTTCTAAGCATCCCTTATACCTAGAAGAGCTGAAATAACACCACACTTTTTTTGTAGATAACTTTTACAAAGGAATAACTAAGCTGAAGTCATGTGGCTTTTTCTGTATCTTTTCTGTGCATTTTTTTTTTAATATTCACTATGGAAAAATATATGACATTTTATGCTCTAAATACATTTCCTTGGGAGATGAGAATTGCTCTGTCAGATTGGAGATCAAGSACTGATAGAGCAACTAGAGAAAGTGGGAACATAATAAATCATTTTGATTAATGATCACAATGCATGGTATAGAACTTTCAGAGAAAAATAAAACTAAACTCTGACCTCCTCTGTATTCCAACTCCCCCCAAAAACCCTGACTTCTAGTTTCCTTTCATAGATCATCTTTCTTTGCCATTCTAGGAGGTCTCTTATTTTTCCTGTCACAAAAAATGGGAAAAGCCTGAGGTTATATGGCTGTGTATATCTTAACTTGCATAAGCTGGTAGGGCTGCTACAATAAACATTCCWCACTGTTGGAAGCAAACAGATGCCAACAACAATGCTAGAGAAAATAGATGGGTTTATATTTGTAAACAATGACAAAGTGGCACTGAATTTTAAGAATTAAGGTTTTATGAAAAATTGAGTTTTGAGTATGTTTGATAGCACTCTGCTTGTTGAATACATCACCTCTACATAATGATGGCAGGGCATTAGAGGTGGGCTGCCTTATCTTGGAATTTCACACAGAGTAATTTTCCATGCCCTGATCCAGCTTAAAACAGCTGAAACAGCTGGAGCTTTGGCACTACCATTCATCTCCTCCTGGCCAAGGGACTYTGGGCTGTGAGATCCTATAGTCTCACTCAAGTAGACTGCAAGGGGCTGTGGTCTGAAAACTTCCAGGATGTTTACCTGCCTGGAATAAATCAGCAACTCCTTTTATCCTGCACTCCTGCTGACTAATGCCTTCTAAGTCCTAGAACAACTCCTAAAACCCCCTTCCTTTGCACCTCTTCCTTCCAAGATGTTCTAGCTTGTGACCTATCGAGAGGTAGAAATAGACACAAGGACTTAAAACTAGTTAGATCAAAGGAAACCTCTGAGTGGGACCCCCATGATCTCAGATCTTTTTCTGCAAAGTGGTTTTCTAGGCAGTTGTTGCACAGCCTCTCCTGTTATTTGGGCACATTCTAGCCCTAAAACAGGACTTCACACTTGCCTTTTGTGAATTTTCTGTTAGTAGCTTCTCCAGTCTGTCGAGGTCCTTTGATCAGCAGCACTGTTCTCCATTGTATGTCCTTGTCCCTGCAGAGAAGCCAGGGTGGTTGGGCAGACTATCCTGCCTCTTTTTTCCTCCAGCCTTTTGCCAGAACCCTAAATCTGCCAGATCTCATTGACAAACTGCCTTTTGTGACTTACAGAG
The DNA here is from genome assembly GCA_003342815.1 of Eudromia elegans. Taxonomy (NCBI): domain Eukaryota; kingdom Metazoa; phylum Chordata; class Aves; order Tinamiformes; family Tinamidae; genus Eudromia; species Eudromia elegans. The sequence continues at coordinate 1,804,813 of PTEX01000031.1, read as the reverse complement.
CCCCTGCCTGCAATCTGCTCTGTTGCTGTCACCACTAGCAAACTGAATTTTGCCAGATAAACCTTGGTAGCTGTGGTGAGGAGCACTGGGTGAGCCTTGAATGAATCTCTGTGGCCGATTTGACACAAAAGTGATGCAAACAGCTGAGGAAGGAGCAAGCACAGTCTTCCTGCAGTGACATGGCCTGGCCAACATAGGGTAATGCCATGGGAATCAGCACAAAAAATGCTTGTGAGTGGAATATCCAGATTTGGATGTCTGTCCAAAAACCCATTACTGGTAGGAGAAAATAAGCAAGGAAGTTTGCTTAAGGCATTCACCAGCTGTACTCAACAGCCACCTGGAGACTTTTGAAGAAAGGAGTCAGCTTGGGAAGAGGTATAAAAGAGCATGAGTATTTGTGACTGTGAGGAGAGATCTTGAAAAAGGACATAGCAGAGGCACAAACAAGGTCTGACACCAGCAGAAGTCACCCTGCTGGGGACACCTCTGCGAGGACACCCTTCCCTGAGTGCAATGTGTCCATCAAGCAGGGCCATGCACCTCAGGGGTTGCTGTGTGACCTTGTGGGTGCTYTCTCRCYGCCACAGGGCTGGTGTTGCTCAGAAATGGAGGGACACGAAGCTGGAGGCCGTGTCTCCTGCCGGAGCAGTGTRCAGTGGGGGAGAYGTGCTCAGCGGTGCAGGGGTAGTTGTACCCCTTGCTGCTGGGAAGGGCTGTGCGTGAAACAGCCTCCGTGTGTCGGCTGCTCGGGGCTAGCACCGGCCAGCGCTTAGCACTTTGTCATTACTAACATCTTGTAAGAGATTAATATTTTATGTGCTGAATGGCTGATATTGATCCTGAACTCACATCTTGCTAATCTCTGGTTAACAAATTAGTATGCCGCTGAAGTCCTGACTCGATTTAAACCMTCAGTTGAGTGATTTTTTTTTCCCCTGTAACAACTACCATTTGAAGCACTCTGTCCTCTCTATACCCGTTTGACATTGTGGATGTTATTTATGATTGTTCAAAGCGTATTTTCTTTTCCTTCAGCTGTGGCATCACTTTAAACACAGGCATCACAATGTCCCTTTCCTTCAGGTAGAATCCAGCCCAGGGGATCACACCACTTCCATGCCTCTCCAAAGGAGACCTTTCCGCTACGGTTATGGATCTGCAACCAATCCAAATCGGCTCTGAGGATTGAAGTTTCACTTCCTGAATGAAGMAGTTGCATGGAGGATCAACAGGTAACGAGGGTTTTAGGGAGAAACTTCGGGGAAAATTGTATCCTTGCTTGCCCAAAACAGCAACAATTCAGCCTTGTAACACCCCTCCTCTCAGCAGGTTAGCGAGGAASGAGAAGCATTCCTACCCCAGGGCTTTGTTCTAAGCACCTAGCCTCGCGCAGCCCTGCTGAGGGCATAAACTCGCCTGCCGGGCGGCCGTTCCAAGCGCGGAGTCCGTTGTGGGAACGCGGCGGGCGCGGGAAGGGAACCGCTCCAACGGTCCCAACGGCCGCGCGGAGGCGGCTCAGCGGCCGCTCCCGCGCACGGCGCTGATTGGCTGCGGCCCTGAGGGGAGCGCGCGGAGCCGCCTGCGGTTTCGCCTCGGCCCAGCCCGACCCGGCGTGGCGGGCGGGGAGACAGCGCGGAGCGCGGTGGCTGCGACATTTAGGGCTGCGTTATAGTTAGAAATGTGCCTGCCCGTGCCCACGTAGATGTCGTTACCCGCCGTGCGCCGCGGAGTGGGCAGGCCGCCCGGCGAGAGGCCGTTCATCCCACTGCCGGTGAGATTTCCACACCAAGCAGCGCCAAATGCCAGAGATATCTGGGAACAAATCACTTGGTGTTGAGTAATGTGGAAAATAGAGGTAAATCTTGTTGGYCTGCCGGGATGGGAACTGCAGAGATTGAGTGTCGGAGCCTTTGAAAGAGAGGGGGGATCTTAAGGCCCACCGGAATATTTTTCAACTAGCTGAAGTTAAATTGAAGCAGTGACGGTTTTCATTAAAGGCTAGTACAGCTGTGAGCATCTACCAGCTGGTTTACCTTTGCTATGAGCAAAAGTTTCCCAGAAGAATTAGTAAAAGTTTTTATGCTGCCTCAAATCTAACTAAGATTACTGAAAAATAATATTTTGTTTGTGCTAACTCTTTGTGTTTTTATTTAGATTTCCTTCAGAGTTAACGTCCGTTGCTTTTTCTAAGCGTAATATGGGGAATGCTTTGATGCTTACTTGGTATTTTCCTGCAGTGACCCAAGAAAATATATTTAAAATATGAGTTAATGAATTGCTGTAGTAATGATTTTATAAAGACCTTTTGTATTTGCAAAAGCAAAAAAAGGGTAAAGGCTTTAGGTGAGAGTTACTCCATGTATTTGGTTTTAAAATCCAGTTCTTTGTTATAGGGCCTGGAAGATGAAGCGTTCAAAAAAAAATCCACGGAAACCATCACGAGAGAAAAAAAGCACGACTCCAAGTAACGGAAAGCAAGTAGAAAAGCCCAATAAAGTAAAAAATGTGTCCTCAGAGGAGAAGATTTTACATGGCCAGCAAACTAAAGACCACTCTSTTCAGTCAAATGCCATAGATGTAATCTGTAAAAGTATGGACTATGTCAAAATAAAAGTGTTTTCTGAATCAAATGCTACTTCAGTGCTACCTGAAAAAAAATCATCAGTGATTCTACCAAGATTCAGCGTTAGCTCGCTAACCACCRAGGAATGTTTTTATGATATCGATGTTGATCACAATGTTAGTCAAGAAAAATGTCAAGATACTCTGTCTGATACAATTTGCAACAGAAATTCCAATGCCAAGCAGCTTCTAAATGCCAGATGTTTGAAAGTTATACTTCATAAATGGTATGAAAGTGGTGCAAACGCAGCACCAGCCAAGGCAGTTGAAGTTTCTTTCTGCTCGAGTCTGAATGGACTGCCCATCCATCAGTCAAAGGAGAGCGATTCTGAGCCTGTGACTCATAGTAACAGCAAGGGTAAGACAAGTAACAGTGTCATTCCCATCCTAGAAAAGTTGGTTACAGAACCTGCAACAGAGGCTGCTAAAAATCTTGTTCCAGCATCAAAAATAGATGAAACGGATGCTTCAAAAAGCAMAAAAGAAGATTGTGCTGCCTTAGCTACCCCCGTAAACAAGCCTGTAAGAGACAGAAACACTGCTCTGTCTGGGAGGGAAGTGTTTGGTGGAGATGATAGCTCACATACTTTTGAAGATGATGAAACGATGCTACTGGACGCATTGCACAAGTCCAGTGTAGGTAAGCCTGGCTTTTTCTTTTTCCTTTTTTTCTCCCTATTGACATAGTACTTCATTGTTTAGGGCAGTTTCTTTCAGTTTAGTTCCTTGCAATTGCTGTGTGGGTGTTTTCTCTCTGTTGGGAATTCTGTTGTTATCCTTTCATGCGCTGTCTGCTTTTCTAACCAGTGCACTATTCTGAAATTACTGGGGTGGCCAAAGYGATATTATTACTAGGTTCATTTGCAGTCCTTCCATTTATTTGGGTTGCTTTCATATGCTGTGGTGAAGCAGCAGCAGTATGGTGGCAGTCTTAGTATGTGCTGGGCAACACAGTAGAGGAAGCAGGTAATGAAGGGAGAGAAATTGTCCTAAAAATGAGCCAAGAAAACAGCATTAGAAGTTAGTCTTAGAAATTCTTACTATTTTTTTTCCTAGAGAAGATTAGAAAGCCCATTTTTCCAATAACATGCCCTTTACATGAAAATTTTCTGTTGACCATTTTCTGTTGTAGTTTGTCTGAAATTTTCTAATTCTTCTTTAACCTACCCCCTCTATGAGAATATTTATGTTGTTAACTGTCATTTTACCTGACATGACGATAGTCCTGACCTATTTTGAGTGCATAGGTCAGTGTAAGTTGCATTCAGGCTTCAGCAACTATTAATGAAGGGTTAGGATTTCCTAGGCAGAAGGAGACTAACTGAATTGCTGGATTTAGGGCTTAGGTTCCAAGTAGCTTATTGAATGAATGTGTAATATTATTCATGTTTTTAATGGATCTTTAAGACAAACATGGCTAAACAGGTATTTTGCAGCTATGATTATGAACAACTTTGTGTAAGGTGTAATAAAGCAAACTTGAAATAGTAGATGGCCGCAGGTTAGTTTAGGGGTTTAAGACAAAACGAAGTATTTTTCTCAACTCTGCTTTGATGCTGTATGCTTAGCTCACGATAACTTGCAAAGCATGCGATATACAGTCCTAATTATCTTGTTTTAACTGTGGTAGGGTAATTTAGAAAAGAAATTGTGCAGACAATTGTTTCCTGGATAGTACTCTTAAGTTATCTGTTTCTAAATAGAGTATTAAGTTTTTCACCCTTACCATTGTAATGATCGCTTAGTTACTTTTCTAAATGAGCAAAATTTGAAACTTTTTTTTTGCRAGCGGCAATGTCTTATCTTACTCCTTTTCAGCATATCGATCTTTACATTCTTTAAGGGTTAGTTTTCCAGCCCTATCAGCTGCTTCAGTAACAGCCCCTGCTGCTGTTGTTCCTGTAGTTTGTGTGACGATGAGTGGAGAATACAAAAGCATTGTGTTCTCTGGGTTTGGTTCTGCTTGGGAAARGTTTGGAACTGCTCTTGTATGGTCACAAAATTCTCTTTAAATTTATACGCAGCAGCAGAAAGTAGTTGGTCAGAAATATTTTTCTTCTGGCAAGTACAATTTTAAGCTGCTGGTGTAAGACTCTTCCTTGACCCAAAAAAATATTACCAATGTGAAACCTCTAGAGAATACTTTTGTCTATCTAATTCTTCATTTTATTGTGGTTGGGAGAAAAAAGGGGTAAGAAGAGAGGTAGTTCATTGCTAGTAATAAGAAAGAATCTCGTGTTTAAAAATGATGATGATTCTGACATGCATCTGAGGTTGACTTCTCAGATGATAAGGCTTTAACGGCCCCTAAGGCCAGGGGGGTGTTTACTGTGGTATGTGAAAAATACTCTTAAATWAAGGAAAATATAGGCACTAGCCCAGAATACAGCAGGTAAAATCATCACTTTCTATCTATTTCTCTCAAGGTAGAGAGCCCACTGCTGCTGCTGGAAAATGGAGAGAAATAGCTCTTTCTCAACAAATGTCTTTAATATAAAGTTTTAATAGTAAAAAAAATTAATGGCAGCAATTGTCAATGACCTTGTTTTCTTCTCCCTCTTTCCCTCCACAACACTTTCACCTGATTCCCTTGTTTCAGCACTTTCCACACAAAATAGTGTGTCCCAGTCATTACTCAAGCTCAAACTGCTTTAACATATTTAAGAAGGCACAACAGGTAATTTGAATAATACTGCTTTCCTTCCTCCCCAGCCTTGAGTTRTAATTCTGCATGTTGTAATCTAGAGCAAGTTTTGTGAGGTTAATGTGAGCTTTGTTTTCTTTCAGAGAACAGTCAAAGGAAGAGGATATGCTCAGGAAGCAAAGAAAATATCCAGTGCAAACGCATTAAGACTTCTGATGAGATCAAGCAAAATACTTGTGCAGTGTCAGAAAAGGAAGGAAAAATTTTGGAGAAGGTACTTTGCTGTACTTTGAATATTTGTTGTTTCAGGTGTGTTTTAAAACTGAGATATGATTATCCTGTTTGTAACTTCAGCTCAGGAGTGTAACATGAGGAGTGCTGATAACTTCCTAGGGAGAATTCAAATACAAGCTGGAGGAAAATTGCAAAAGTTACTTTGAATGAATTCTGTATTTAACTGAAATTTAAAATGTATTGATTATCATATAAGACAAAATTTGCATACTTAGGATCCAATCTTGCATGTTTTAGATGAAATATTTTTCAATTTGTATGGATCTTGCAATAACTTTTTCACAAATATGTCAGACTTCATGTTTGCTCCTGCATTTGATAATTTGCTTAAGATATAGTTATTTTCCTTTCAGAAGATTAAAAAAAAAAGGAGGAATTACTCAGAGGAATAATGATTTCTTTCTCCATGTGTGGAAAGCAACTGAAAATTCTCTTCCAGTTCCTTTCTATTTTAAGTGAATATTTCTTTATCAGCTGCTACTGCTGTTTCAGAGCTAGAACGTAGAGCACRGTGTCAAAGATGTCAGTTCTTGTTTTATGGCAGTAGTGAAAGATTTGAAAGAGCAAGAAACGTGGTGTTATGAGTGCTTTCAAYGTAGATGTCTTTTATATTTGGCAGCATTATGGCGCATCAATACACTCTATTCATCAATATCCATCTTGGAGTGATTTGGTTTTCTTTTTTTTTTTCCAATTGAAGCCCAAAACTGTTGTAATGAAGCTCAAAGAATTAAGACTGAGAGTATTTTAAATCTCAAAATCTTAACAATCAAGGAAGGTAGGAAATAAATACTTGAAGGAAAATAAAAAGAGAGAAACTTTCTGTTGTTTTGCATTTTGTAAAAGAAAGCAAGAAAGCAAAAGCAATGAAATAATGACTTTCAAGAAGAGGAATGAGTATGGCCGGTTCTTTTTTATCACAAAAAACGAGGAAAAAAGTACTGCACGTAGATAATAGTAATCAGGAATCTATACTAGGATATTTAAAGGCTTTCTTATTTGCTGGTTTTGAGTGAACTCATTACATATTTTACAAAATTTTGCTTGTTTTCCTGACATGAAGAAATACTTTCAGTGTAGTTTATCATAAACACTTTTGCCTTGTGGTTGATATAGAAGACATCAGTCCTGATGTGTAAAAATCAACACATTTTATCAGTAGTAATCAAAATATTTTTAAGTATAAAAATCTTCACTTGTTCATCAATATTCTCTGCTTAAAAGCMGCTTTGTCTTTCAGCCATTTTTGGTTGTCAAGCTCGCAGAAGAGCAAATTTCCAAATCCTGCACGTAGAAAAATCCTAAATGTTAAACAAATGTTTAAAGCTACRGCTGCTGTATTGGAAATGATTGACAGAAACATATTAATTTTACCTTTCTATTTTTTTTAGAAAGTGTGCTTAGGTACATTTTGACACTTTCCTATGTAAAGTGGGTTAAATATCATGGAAAGAAAAATGACAGGRTAAAGAAGAATTTCATGTTTCTTATAGGTGCCAAAAATGCCACAGAAAAATRGAAAAGGACTTTTCCCTTTCCCTAAAATTTAATTAGATTCTAGATTTAACATTTCATTTGTATACATCTCAGTCTTGAARGATTTTTAGATCTGAAATATGGCTTTTCTGTCTTATAGATCAGACTCATGATTCATGAGCGGATGGAAGTTTTAAATAGTGAATTCTTTGATCATAAATTGGAAGGCTTAAGTGGAAGAGTTGAGCAGGCACAATGCTTGAAAAAACATGAAGAACTAGCTCTAACATTCCTAGTAAGTTTCTTTGCGAAAATGTATGATTATTTATTATGCTACTGCACATTATTATTGTTGTACTATAGTAGAGAAAAAAGACCCCACATGTATGCAATCTTTTAGTCTTGTGCAGCATGAAGAACAGCTGAACAGTCGTTATCTTTTTTACTGTTCTTAATTGAAATTGTTTGACTGTCCGCTCTTTGTATGATGATACTATATAATAGCATGTCTTTAATTCAGGTTATTCTGAGTTTTAATTTTAAGTAATACTGTGCTGCTTTTCTCTTGCAGAAAAAAGTAGCAAAGCTTGAAAGACGTATTAATGCTGTGATAACATTTCAGAAGAAAGTGTTGTCAAAAAAGGTTTGTCATCTGGTACGAGGCAGGTGCTAAYAGCATTAATGACTAGAAATTATAGAATCCTTAAGGTTGGAAGGCACCCTTAGCGATCATCTAGCCCAACCCTCCTGCGCACGCAGGGTCRCCTAGAGCATGTGACACAGGWTTGCAACCAAGTAGGTCTTGGATATCTCCAGGGAAGGAGAYTCCACARCCTCTCTGGGCAACCTGTTCCAGTGCTCTGTCACCCTTGCTGTCAAGATATTTTTCTTAAATTCCTAAGGAACGTTCGATGCTTCAGTTTGTGRCCKTTTCCTCTAGTCTTATCAGTGGCCACCACTGAGAAGAGGCCAGYCCYGTCCTTCTCACTCTTTCCCTTGAGGTACTTGTAGACACTGATCAGATCCCCTCTCAGCCTTCTCTTCTTCAGGCTCAACAGACTCAGCTCTTGCTCGTAGGGCAGATGTTCCAGGCCCCT
>PTEX01000031.1:1689584-1792258 GCA_003342815.1 Eudromia elegans | reverse complement strand
CCTAGATCTTTTCTCCATTGCAATTGCATGTTTTGTGGGTGGGAGATTTATAATATTTTCTTGTTCTAAGAATTAAAGTAAGGTATTTTTGTAGCAGTATAAATTAAGACTTGCAGACAAAACATGTTTTAAACATTTGTGAAAATTGCATTACAGATATTCCAAATAACCAAATGTATGCACAAGCAGCAATGTCAGCACCAGCTCAGGTAAAAAATTAATCTAGGAATACTTTTCTTATTTTTCTCAAATAAATTGTATTAGATTGGAGCACCTATGGAGTTATTAATAATGTGTCCACTCCTAACTCCAGTTGTACTAGAAAGTCTCCTCAAACAATTAGACTGCTTTCTAGGAGTTACTGTCCATGATTTTCTAGGTAGTTTGTTGTGGGCTAGGTACTGTTGTTATTTGCTTGGATTTCTGCATGTATATACTATGCCTGACTCTATAATTTTGTGGGAGTTTATAAGAATTTTCATGCTTTTTTTTTTTTAAGTTATCTAAGCTTCCAAGTATGTTCCATTCTGCAAACAAAGAAGTGAGTTGTTAGTCTTGTACTTACTTGGGATTAAAAAAAAAGAAAAACATGAGAAAGGGGAAAAAAACTTGAATGTTTCTCTCTTGTCTCTTTCAGAGTGAAATAACAGAAGGAAAATTTGAAGTGATTGATTTAACAGAAGAAGAAAAACAAAATTCTAGCAAAAGGTAAAAAGAATATTTTGTGAACTCATTTGTCAGCATCTCCTTAAACTTAATGGGATAGATGTAACTATGAATTACTTAATTTAYGTAACTTTACTGAGAGCATAATTTTGTAGAATCATAAAACTGTATCCATTTCTCAAAGGGAAAATATTCTTCTATTACCAGTTGCACTTGCATATGTCCATGATAGCAAAAAAATGTTTTTGGCGATTAAAAGCAGTATTTAAAGAATTTGCTTCCTCATGGTGAATGTCTGTCTGCTGAMTACAAATCTACCTAGCCCTGTCATAAACACTGCTCTTACAAGGAAAAAAGTTATACTGTATTATAAAGACAAACTGTGACATGGAGCAGCCTTTTTAACTGCTTACTAATTAAGTTAGTCTCATTGTGTTCTTGTTGCAAAGAACACTGCTCAGTATAAACAAAATGGACTACTTCACACAGCTATATAAAGAACAGACTTTTCTCAGCATGATAGGAACTGACCAGGTATCATACTWGTATTTAAAATGAGGCATTTTCTTAATTCCTTAGAGAACTCACTTTGAGGAAAGGGATGGGATTCTTAGGAATGGGAGAATTGATTTTGCATTGGAAATACTGGCATGAAGTGCCTGAAGAAGGAACAAAGGTTAAACAGAAAGAAAGAAAGAAAATGTCAAAATATAGGGCATGTCACTAGCTGAGGTTTTCCTTGTGGGGTCACAGACTCTGCATACGTGTGTGTGAAAGGCAGAGATATTGCAGGCAGTGACCAGATAGGCAGAAGACAAAGACCAAAGTGAAGCTGTGAGATAAGCTGACAGGAAGATGATAAGCTTTCTTATAGCTCGGGCTATAAGAAACCCAGATAAGGAAAAGGATGGGCAGTGTCTCACTCAGCGTTTTTATTGAAGACTCTCAAAGAGTGAAATAAGATACTGGAGCAAAAAGATCACAACTTTCCGCTCCTGAAAGACARCATCCAAGATCAAGATCAGTGTTGCCAGCATCAGGAACCCAGTGGTTACTGGTTTTCCCTAGTTCTCTGCTGCACACATACAAGCAGTGCGAGTGTCTGGGCACACATGGCTCTCTGTACCTACACATGGGCCCAGTCAGCTTCTCTGGAAAGCCACATCAAGTATTTCTTTTACCTCCTATATGCTTTGCAATTCAGCTTTGCTGCCTTAACTGCTACCAGTGGTAAAGTTACACCTCCTTAAAGAGAAGATGCTGSTAGAGTAGTGTCAAAGCATTTATTAAGTGGACCTTTTTGGATTAAGTTTTACCTATATGTAAGCAAAAAAAGAAAATTTGACCTCTCACTACAGTCCGTTTGCACATACTTAGGTTCTTCTTCTTGAYGAAGTAAGCATAATACATGGTAAATTTGTATTTTACTGTAATTTTAAAGCTGAGTCTCTGTTCTTTGTAATCACTACCAACAAAATTTCTTACTAGAATAATATAGTAATGTGAAAAAAAAATCCAGTTTAGTTGTGTAACTGTATCTATTTGGGAATTAGCTCAATCATTTGAAATGATTTATCACTTTTGTAAACTGCCCCCAGTAATGTGCCAATCAGTTGCTTTGCAGTTTTAATAATGGGTAAGTAGCTTTTGGGAACAATTTGAAAGYTGTTTAGTTGATATAAGAATTTTGTTCCTGTATGGGATTAAGTAGTATCCTTTAAATTTCAACAGGATTTCAAGATGAAAACCTGTAGTTACAGRTATTCAGGATGGCCTATTTTCCAGTTTCACTTACTGGTAACTATACCAGGCAATTTTCCATTTAAAAAAAAATTGTTCTTGATAGATTATTTTGTAAAGGTAGGGAGTTCTTTTCTGAAGTTATCACACTTTAAAATAGGGAAGAACCCACAGCATGAAAAGAAAAATCATTCATATGTGAACWGAGGATTTTTATAAAGCTGTTTTTCGATGAGTGGAAAAATAATATCTGAAACTTGCATCTTGTTTGCAGGCAAAACAGAAAACGCTCAGTRATCTGTTTTGCACAAAAGGAATTCAAAGCCAATGTGCCTCAATTCAGCTTCCATGAAGGTAACAGCAGAAACATCAAACGAGGTACTTAGGCAATTTTTGTACTACAGTAATTTTAAATTGTGGTTTTGCATGTTGCATAATAATATAGGACTTCATTGAAAAAGACCTTTTAAAGAGGGAAAGCACCTGTTTAAGGTGTTTGGCTTTAGAACAGTGAAGTTTCTTCATGCCACTAGAAGGCGGTATGGGAGYGCTCATGGAACAGGGAAGCTTCTCCTGCAAATAATTACTGCCCAGAGATGCCATAATGAAAAAGAAACAAAAACCGAGACAATACATTTCCTCTCTAGGAGCTGGTAGCAAAATTAACCAAAATCTGCTATGTGATGTAGACCTGATATCATCAAGAGTGGCTAATATGTTAAATTTGGTGATGATAATTGAATATAATGAAGACACCTGCAATTTTACTCATCTCTTCAATATTCACCAGTTTTAAAAGCAAGTAGCTAAGTACATGCACAAATATTTTACATCTGAATGTACACCCCCCAGTGCTTTGTGCAAAAGCATAGGAGATAGACAGAAATTAGGTATTAGCAATATGCTTAATCTTAATACATCCCAATAACCTTAATTTTATTGTTAAGTAACTGTTTATGTCTTGATGCCTAGGATCCCAAGCAGTTTCCACCTCTTCCTCTGCTGCTGAGGATCCCTCTGTATCCAGGACTTGCTGAAGAATTCAGAGACACTCTCCCTCCTCAGAAGCCTGAATTAAAAGTGACCCAGGTGCAAAATCCAAAGGGGATTGCACTGTCATGGACCATTAAGGAAGTCGATAMAAAATGTACTCCCCTAGATAGTTGTCACTTGCACCTGTGCCAAGGAAACTCCAGGGACGCTTCTGCATCACGTTGGAAGAAAATAGGCATAATAAGGGCTTTGCCTCTTCCAATGGCTTGCTCTTTATCACAGCTTACTATCCCAAAGACCTATTTTGCCATTCACTCGAGATCTATATGGACATTATGGACCCTTTTGTGATATATAGTCAATTAGCCTAAGTCTATAAAAGCTCTTGAAGACTTTGCCTACCTCAGCAATTGGTCTGTTGCTGTTTTGGTGGGAGGTACCACATTCTTTCTTGCAGTGAATTTTAAGTCAAAGCATTATTTGTGCAGACAATATTAACTTCCTCTTGTTTCCTACTTGTTATAGTCTAACAGTATGGACTTCATTCCATTAATTTTCTAAGCTGTTTTCTAAAGCCTTAAATAAGGTGAAGGCTTTCTAAAAACTTACATCCACGTTTTCCTTTCTTGCATCTTTATTATTACATCAGAAGGAGTTACAGGATATATGAAAGAATTAAAAATTATAATAGAAGTTTCTTCTATGTTAGTTTCTTTGAGTGACAGTAATGAACTATGAGTTTAACCTGTTTCGAATGCTTGGAAAGGGATGGGCTCATCTTTCTTACTGCTGCTTTAAAAATTATAGGAAGGATTCTTTACTCTTTGCTAAATGGCACAAACTTCCCAAGTGTAAGTTTTAACAGATACGTTAGTTCAGACAACTTTGCTGTACCTGCTCTGTTACAATTCTGAAGCTTCTAAAATTTACATAAAATTTGTTTATGTCAATATGATAATAAAATACTTGATGCTTAAAAGCACAGTTTCTAAAACCTAAACATTTTTCTTATTTTTTAAAAGATGTTTTATTGCAGAGAATTATAGAACTTTTTTCTCATTCTGGGTGGAATATTTTACAAAAACACAGTAAAATAACCMAATAAAATAATTCTAGTATATTGATATAAGTGTTATGGACTTCTGTCTTGCAGTGCTTCTGCTTTTTACGGTTGACGAAGAATCTGAAAATATTTGTAGAGGGGAAAAAAAAAACTCCAGTTCATGGCTGCTATTGAGTATTCTAGTAGTTTGGGCTTCTCTCCTCTGTTCCTATGATTAGAAAGCAGATGTTTTATTGGGTTTGGGGAGATTCTGTGTGGGGAACTGGGGAGTTTTGTTTTGGATTAACTGTAGTACTCATCTGTACTGTTGTCATCTCAGTGCAAACCAGAAGCTTGGGTAGGAGCATATGCAGGAGTTGTTGCTCTGCTTCTAACATTTCTTCTCCSAGTTAAGCTTCTGAAATCAGTGCTTTTACAATAACCTTTTAAAAATCACAGCTATTTCTGCAAATTAGGAGAAAAGGCCTTACCAGTAATCTACTTATCACACTTCCATGGATCTTATGTTACTCAATAGTTATTCTTGTGGGACTCTGCTCTTAGACCTTCAACACGCTGTCGTCTTGGCTTACCTGCAAGGTCTTTATTAAAAGACAAAAATAACCAGCTTGCRGTTCTAACACAGGCAGGAAGAATTTAAGTTTTCCTGTTCACACAGATACTCAACTATGTCTCATCCAACACAGCGTACATATATCCCAAGCTTAAAGACAAGGTAAGACTGCTGATCATATTGCGCCTGCGATTTTTGTTTTAACTTTATTTTCATGTACAGTTTCAGAATATATAAAGCATAGAAAATGGTATATTTTAAAGGCTTATTAGATAGAAAGAATATTCTAAAACATGTTTGTCCTACTAAACTCTAGTTCAAACTTTTATGCTATTTATTTTCTCTGTACACAAAACATTCAAATCTGCTCTGTTTTAGATGGCATCAACTACATATTGCTGTTTGTACATTGTGGTATATGTGAACACTCTTTCTTTTTAATTAAAGGGACAGCATTTTTATGGTGGAAGCAAGCTGTGCACATGGATATATACATCTTTACTTTAAATAATTGCTCTAAACCAAAGCAAGAAACTTTGAAGAAGCATCTCTTCAAACCAATGGCACAACAGCTTAGCTTATAATTTTATAGAACTGTCTTCTATAAAATAGTATTTTAAATCCAAATACTTGCTTTAAAATTTCCATTTTTTATGTTTGAATAAAACTAGCAAATGTCTAGTTTATAGTCCATCTACTCTCAGCCTTATGCCTGCATCTGGTTATTCAAAACAACTCCTCCTTTCTAACAAAATTCAGGTTTTGAGTGTATTCTGCAAAGTGTAGTAATATTGCTCCTTAAACAGTGGGCTATTAATATTTGAAACTGAGAAGGTTCCCACTAAGAGGGGAAAACCCTGGAAAAAATGGCACCGTACTTAATGGTGAAAAAGCATTTTGCTCAGGCTGATCTTTTTTTCTCTTTCGATTTGTTATCCTCCTTCTTTGTATAGCTAGTTACTCTTCTTGATGGGCTTTATTTGCTTGCAAAAGACCAGATGAACAATATTATTTATGTTGAAAACAGTTCCCATAGAGTTAGCTGCCTGAACTTCTACTTTGTAAGAGGTTGAATATAAATTATTTGAAGATGAATGGGTCAATCCATTAGCTGATGCATACTGTAGCATCAATTTAAATGGAACTACAGTATTTTGTAATAATGTACTTTTTTTTTTTACATTAAGTATAAAAGCTCATTTAAAATCTATTTACTTTTCTACAGCCTGTAGGGGTGCAACTGTAGTGAATGTCCTGGAATAAATATGAGGTTAGTGTTTTTATAAAGTCACATCTGTATTTAAATATCAAAGCTGTGACTAACCAGAAAAAGCCACTTCATTCACTTTCCACATTAGTCTCCAAACTCTTAAATCACCATCAAACAAAGCCAGTATTACATTGCTGAGCATTTAAGCCTGGTGTTACAGTATATATAAAATTATTTAAAAATAAGTCATCAAAACATTTTATTTTGAAAAACTATAGTTGAAATCATAAACATAATATTTACACCCCGGTTTATTTAGGAGTGCTTGGTTCAAGTAAAATCCACAAAGGAATTTAGAATGCTATTTTTGAAGGTTGATTTTCTAGTGAGCAGACTCAGACTCATATTTCCTATAGCAAATATGCTGAGTGTTTTAGTCATAAAAAAATCCAAATTTGATATTGCTTTATCTCTGACTCAGAATTTTGCAGGTGTAGGCAAGGTAACTATCTTTTTTTTTTTTCCACTCAGAAAGACCACGCACAATACAAAAGTGGAGGAATACAGGGATCGTATGGGGTATCTCTTAGTTCAGGCTATTCCAGTCCCAAGTTGTGCAGTGAAATTGCTGGTGATTTCTCCTCCCAGAGGCTCTGTACACTGAAACTAAATGTGAAAGAGGACTCATCTGCCAGAGTACGAAAAGGAATTGTTTACTTTTGCAAAGCAAGTGGTTTCAATAAAAGCTTGATGGCACTTAGYACACGCTATAAATAGCAGAATGCTGTTCCCCTCTTGAAACACGCACACCGAGTGCTGCTTTGGGCTTCCACAATTGTTTTTACGTTGTGATCCAGGCTTCCCTTTTTAACCCTTCTCTTTATCCCCCTCATTCCTGAGGAAGAGATCTGGCACAGGAATGTGGTTAGCATATTGCTTAATAACCACTTGCTTTATTTGTAGTCTAATCAAGGTTGGGAATAAACTGTTAATGTCTAGTTAAGGGAGAAACATTTATGATGATGAAATATGTAAAAAGCTAACAGCTTGCTTGTGTGTTGCTCACACCCTTGACCTGTAGATGCCAAGTGTGCCATCAGACCTGCAAACAAATATTGTTCTGCTTCATATCAAGAACACAGTACGTTTTTACAGAAACAATAGCTTTACTACAAAACCATGTAAATGATTATATACAAAATGATTATTGGAATTTGGTTTTGTACTGTAGTAACAGAAACAKCTGCTGACATTTATTTCCGTTTCCTTAAGACTAGGTACATAACGCCACTGATCAGAGTAAAGGCAAATGCAATCCAGGCTAAGATGAAGGAATAGCCATACTGGCCTTGTGAAACTGCCACGTAATATTCATTGCTCTTGTGCAGTTCTTCATGCCTGTCTGTATAGATGGAAGCTGCAATCATAACACACAGACCTGCAGGAGAAAGAAAACAGTGAACCTTAGCAAAATATGTATATAAAAATAAATAAAAATATTATATATATATATATATATAAATATGCATAACAACTATTCACAGTCTTGTTTATCAGCTGCTGCCACTTGCACCCATATCCTTTTCTGTAGGCACTCATTTTCCATAGCCAGATTAAAGCGGCAGTAGGTCAGGACAGGCTTTTCAGTCTCTTGGGCAAGGTTTTTATTTCAGGTGCTGTGTGTTTATGTTATTTGCAATGAAAACAACATAATTCTAAGTGTCTGKATAATAAAGACTAATAAAATTATGAAAGTACCTGCCTGTGGCAATCACAAAGTTATGCAAGAAGCTGAGTAGCTAAGATCCTCTCCCTTCAAATTTTAGAGRGCTTTACTTCTGAGTAGTGATAATATTACATATGTTTTAACTGCATACACTACTGTAGAGTGGAACAGTTCAAGTTTTAAGCAAATATGTAGGACAARCTATGACTTCTGGAGCTCTACCACTTTTTCATGCCGCTAATTCTTCTTGAAACCTTTTTTCCCCTCTTCCTTTCTCTCCTTAAGCACCACTGAAATGGCAAGTGTCAAATATCACTCACATGACAGGAGCTGGATTATAGAAGTTAACACAAATCTTTCTCCTTGTTTTAGACGGAAGAGTTGAAGAATGAAAACCAGAAATGCCACRCAACAGAAAATAGTAGACAGGATCATCGTAGCCTGAACAGCCTGAACTGATTGATAATCTGTGAAAATAAAAGCAGCCTTGATTACAAACGCAGTTCTTCACCTCCTCCTGCAGGGAGTACAGGGGCAGCACAGCCTGATCTCCGAGTTCATCACTAGTGTGAGCAGGTGTGTATGCACTGCCTGGCACAGGCCTTTCCTGCTTCCTGGGTATTAATGCAGCCAATCTTACAAGCTGCTTTACTTCTGCCCCCAGACCCCCACTACCACATCCTCTGCTTCCATCTCTGCACTAAGGGCAGTGCAATGGCGAGGTGTCTAAGGGCTTATAAAAGGAGAATGGGGAGTTGTGCCTTTCACATGACCTGGGGACAGCCCTACCCAGTAAGATATAACTGGACAGGACTGCAAACTCAGCATAAATCATTCTTTAGGTTCTAGTTCTCTCTGTCAATTACGGTCTATAACCTGGAGCTAAAATACTTGGTTTTTTGAGTACAAGAGGCTGAAATGTAAAATCCTGCTAACTGCAGTATAGGTGCCCTAAACCAAGTTGATGCTCAAGCGATTGTTACTTTGTAGGTGCATGGCTGTCTAAATCAACTACTCCTTTAATATACACCAAGACTGAAAGCATATTGTAAATATATCAGTCCAGAAGAAAACTTTATTTATTTTGCTAAAGCAGGACAGATTAGACTGTGTGTGTGTGCAGTTGTGACCTCTTTATGATAATTGTAGCTTGTGTTGTGACTTCCTTTCCCCCTCCCATTCCTGGATATGTTTTAGGTTCAACTTTGAAAGTTAAACTTTAATTCTGACAGTCACAGKCTATCATTTTAGAGCCCCTTGCAAATTACTTCACTGTTTTTATCTGGTTTAATTTTTAAGAGGTCTATAGAACTCTTGTTGCTAGTTGTGTGTTTTATTCTTTTTTACGATGTTTGAGGGTACTTGGCTGCACTTTCTCTTTTCCTCTCTCAGAAACTCTTGGAACAGTTTGCTTACCCAAAATGAAAAGTCAGTATTAAAGAGTTTAGAAGACCTGAGTAGCTAAAGTGTATAATTTTCTGAAGAAGTTTTGTGGTTTATAGCKTTCTGATGCTACTGCACCTGCAAAATTCAGTAGTGATTTCACACTGTCTCCTGCCATAGGAACTGAGACACTCACCATTGAATTGCTCGGTAATAGCTGTACAGGTGCTAGTATTGGTGACACACATTCTCCACACATCTGTAGAAAAATTATCTCCCACCCACCAGGCCTGCAAAAAAAGAAGCAAAGGAATCTTATAGAAAAATTAAGAACAAGAACAAAAGAAAACAACGATATATCAACTGCAACAACTTTTGTTCACTTCTGCTACTTAACTTTTCAAACAAGATTTCAGATCTAATGGATTTGGAAGGAATTCTTACAGGTTAGATGTTATGGAAAGAGCAAAGCAAAGGGAACACTCTTCCACATCTTGAGCTGGGTGAGAAACCAGAGGCCTCAGGGATTAGAAAATGCTTTATATTCCCAATGCAGAACTGAAAGCTTCTACTGCCAGTGCTCGGGATCAGGATTTGGAAACTGTTAGGCAAAGGCACGGCAGCAGGGGCCTTTCTGAATGTTTCCTGGTAACTCTGCAGTTGACTCATTTAACCAACCAGGAATCTGCTGCATCAGTTGGTATCTGTTCAGATAGAAGTAAATAAGTTAAAGCAAGACACCTCACAAAAGCTTGAGCTTTCTGTAATTTTTAATGTTTTGAAGGGCATTTTTGTTTTAGACCTACGTGAAGTAAAAAAAGAGATGAGACAATAACCTTAACCCAGAGCAACAAGGGATTTTCCACCATCCGGACAGTAATTTTGGATGTTCAATGACCACTGAATCCTTAAGGCAACTAAACAAAATCTGCTTTGTTCTGCTGCCGATTCCAGGGTACTTTTCCTAGCAACATCCTCTAGAACCTGTCTGGAAAATGCAATTCTTATTTTTTAACTTGTGGGAAACAGCAGGGTAGTATATCTGTGAAACAGAAGCTTTGGCTAATAAATTATCTAGTTCCTGACATTAAATGAATCAATCTCAGCTTTTAAAACACAACTGTACTYTCAGTGTGCAAGTGCAGGGTGTACACAACAGCATCACACTGGAAGTGGCTCGTTAATATCCCACTGCGTTACTGGTTTTTTGACGTTTTAACTTTGAACACAAAACAGTACCAGAGTGACTGGAGAGATTTTTATGGGATCAGCCCTGCAAATTCTGCAAGAGCTCCACACAAGTGGTATTTCCTCAGGAAATCCACTCCAGTTACAAAAGCCAACCAGGCCTTTGTTCTGACTCGAGTTGGAAAAATACAATTTTAAAATATGAATTCTGATAGCATCTGCTACTGGAAAAGACATTCAAAAAGCCTCACAGATTGCAGTGCTCCTTTTCAAACACTACAGCAATTGTGACATTAGGAGTATGAGTTGTAATACCACTGGAATATCAYGTTTAAGAGAAATCATTACTTTCCAGGATGAACTAAGGTGTTCATTTGRGTTTTGCAATCAGAGTTCAATATATTACTTTTCAACTTTAGGTGCTGTATAATTCCTTCACCATGATACTCATGACTATAKAAAGCCTTTGAAGACCATAAAATCTAACCAACGGTAACCACCTTCTATTTTAAGTTTGTAAGTTTTAAAAAATAACTAATGACACAGAGGGCATGTTTTGTATTTCTGCATTTTTATCTGTATGTAGAAGGTCTTAGAATAATTTGAACTTAGAATAACTTAGAACTTAGAATTTTGAACTTAGAATAATTTGCCCTTCCACTGTCCTAGCTCCCTAAATATTCAAAGGGAACAGGTTAAAGCAACCTGCCTTTAGTGCTCAATTAATGACCTACTTCCATGCAACAAATCTACGAGCTGACTTCAAGATAACATCTGAGTTTGCTATTTTGCAGTGAAGAGCTTTGGGCATTATATCATTTTCATTTAAATGATATACCCTTGGAAAAGTCTATGGGATTTGAATTAGCTTCACTGAATATGGTAAAGTATTTCCAGTATAGATTTTTTTTAATCCTAAAAGCCTGAGCACACACATTCTTAGAGAAAGAAACACTACAATGAGCAGTTAAGAAGACCATGATCAGGATAAGYAGGCAGTTTTAGAAAGAGGAAGATATGAAGAGCTAAACGTAAATATTGGAAGATAAATTCTTGCTGGTAACAAAGAAAAGGTAATTAGAAAAGTAATGGGATTCTAAAAATGTGTGCTGAAAWTACTTTAAGTAAATGGAAATAGTTAAATTCTTTGTGTCTCTTTCAGAATTCAGTTAAGTATCTTGGACAGTCACATCTCAGGAAAGCGTGTCTTGGCTGATGCATAAATCATGAGCTATCTGAYTTCAGATGTACAACATAAAAAGGTAAGAGTTTTTTCCCCCTTTCCCTCAGATGTAGCTGAACCAAGAGCTGTAGCTCTGGCCCCCAAGCACGGCAGTATTTGCAAACAYCTTCACTGGCTGAGAAGCTCCCAGGGAGGAAGATGAGCTGCACAACACAGACTCATACAAGAGGCCAGATGCAAGAAGAGCTTTTACTTGTACTGTCTCATCCGGCTAAAGAAGCAATATGAATGTTCAGGGTAGGTCTTGTTTGTTTGTTCGTTTGTTTTATAAAGAAAGTAACAAGCAGACTGCTGCAGTTAACAATGCCAGGTGCTTTCAATGAGCAAGACAGCTAAAGAAACACTACTAAAGGCATCAAATGATAAACACAACTAAGAGGGCAAGGAATGATTTCATATAYACTTTGGAACAGTTTGGTTTTGCGTGGCTTGTTGGAAGTGGGGAATTTGATRAAGGTACAGAAAATGATGCAATATAGGCCTTGTAAGCTCTTTGGTCAATTTTAAGTTGTTTTGAAGCAAAGTTGACGGCTCTATTTTTAATTGCACAATTTCAAATTTTAAACAAAGATTTCAGGACTAGGCTTTTTTTTTCTTATATACTGTATATTCAAAATATAATATTTTTTCTGACAATAAGCTGTTAAGCTGTTAAGATTCCTAATGTTCAGTATATACCCAGACAATAATCTGAAACATAAAACAACAAAACCATGTAAAGYTTCTGATCTGGGTGCCCTAGGGATAAACAGGAGGAATCAAACTTACATTGTCGATCGTTGAGATGAACAGCAGCGCTGCTGAGGTTATATGAAACACAATAATGAAAGCCAGAAGAATCAGCATCCTTGATGTGAGGAGGCGTTAGTCTGAGACAAACCTGTTRAAAATAAGAGCATATAAGATCAGTCCTTAAACCCYTCTAACTGYTCAGCCTGTCATAATTCCGCCTTGGCAGCAAGGGWGGTATTTCAGAGCATGGTGCTTGGTCKGATTGGCACTGTTGGGTATATTTTGACTTCAAAGCACTCTCTTTCCAGAAACAGAAAGATCACACTTGAGTCAGACTATACATGACATGAGAGCTTTTTGTTATGCATGGTAAATAACACCAGTCACAGGTGTTAAAATGGGCCTCCACCTAAAAGCAAAGGCAAGAGGTGTCCTCTGTAACTGGGTGGCTGCAGTGCTGCTCACAGCAGCGTTAGACACAGAGAAGGGTCTCTCGTGAGCTTCTCCAGCAATGAGATCAAATGTACTTCCCTGCCAAYGTTTAGGGAAGTATTTTTCAAATCACAGCCTCGTATTCTTGTGTGCTACTGGGTTTGGGGAGATCTTGTTTCAACAATGCTTTCAAAGTGGGAAGAAAYGCAGATTTCAAGGTTCCTGGTAGAACAAAATTGAGTATAATATCCTAGATCTGGGCATGGCTATGATGTACCTTATGTTTCACATAGCTTGTCCTTACAAATAGCATAGCGCAAAGGTTTTAACCWTTACTAAGTAACTTAAGGCTATCGTTTTCTTCAACACCTTGCTGTGACAACTAGGGTTGAATAAACTAGGCAGTTGTGTGACACCCCAGCAAGTTATTTTCAGTCACTTCATGCTCTTTCTAGTCCAGATATTATCTTTTCCCTTTACCTAGCCCACCAAGAGTACTTTGTGTCTCATCAGAAAAAAATTCTTATGGAGAAAGGAAGTTGCTGGACACAGACCCACAGACTTAATTAGGGTTTGAATCGCAGTCCCCAGGAAATCTGTGGGCAGGTAAGAAGCACTTTAAGGAAAACTACTATTAATAACATACCGAAATGTGCAATTGTTGGTATATCCATTATCTTCTTTTTCTTCTATGCAAATACTCGCCARTTAATGTAAGCTATATTCTATAAGGGCCAATATTTCCTTTGGATTAAATGAGTACCATTCTTTAGTACTGCCTGCGTGTTACAGTCGTCAATACAGTAACGGCTGCTCCACTTCCTTAACTTGGGAAGTTTTCTCCTATATCAAATGATCCTATTCATGTAACAGAACAAGCACTTAGAATAAGAGATCGCTATATTTTTTTTAAAGACTTCCATGACTTTTTTCCAGTCTCACCTTCTCTTTGCTACTGCTGTTTGCTACACTGACAAGCTACACGTGCTGTCAAGTAATGCAGATGGAGAATTCCACCAAATAAAAGGATTACTTTAACAGCATTTTTAGAGAGAATAGCAACACCACTGGCATTCTCTTTGTTCCAAAATGCAACTACTCTGCAGAACTTTAACAAAAAGATAAAAGTCAGCATATAAACATGCTGAATAGAGACGAGAGGTTCCACACTAATCCTGTATGCCTACACAGGAGCGTGGCATTTCACTTCCATACAGCATCATGACAGGGACAAAGCCAAACAACATAAAATTGCATTAGAGAAAATATAAATTAATCTGAAAAACCTTTCTCTGTACCTCCTTGGAGTGATTGCATTGGAAAGGTAAGTTGAAAAAATAAAAAAAGAATGGCAACTACTCAGTGTTTATTCCTTCCCAATTTCTCACTGCGTAACTGTGCCTTTTCAGGCACAACCAACAGAAGTGGTAGCTTCCTCCAAAGAGTTGATCCTGCCATATGACTCAAGGGCTTCTCAACCCTGCGGTCATCTTCTGATTCTATAAATGTCACTCGTGGCTGTCTACTGAGCCTTCCTTGAATGAAAGGAAGGAAGAAGGAAAAGAAGATATTTTGTGGTCTTGTGCAGTGCCACAGGAAAATACTCTCACTGTGAACTGCACCAGCCTTGGCACAGCACCCTCCTCTCCAGCACTTGGAGTTACTGCTGTGTTCTGTTTGCAGCAGAGCTGTCTCTGAGCAGGCCTGAACACAGCACTCCTCAGCCATAAAAGGAGAGAGAATTAAACCGACCCAGGATTATTTTAAGGCTAACAGTACAATTGTGTTTGATTAAATGAGGCATCATAGAGTAAGACAGGCAAAAAAAAAATGTAACCTAATTGAAACCAATCTTGCAAAATTAAGATTTGCCAGCCCATAAAAATCTGTTTAATCCTCAGTCAAGTGAATGTTTTTGTTTAAATGCCTTTGGGGATAAAAAACACTTCAAAAAGCCCGGATAAACACGTATGGGTGATGAGAATACACTGTATGTTTTATCCAAATACAGTCGAGATTAGATGAAAGTTTTTATTCCATGTGGATGAAAATTTATTGAAGTCTTAATACAACTAATTTTCTACGATCTCAGGTTATGAGTCTTTATCTCAAGAGAAATGTTTTTAGACTGTGAGAAAGTAAAAGAGAGGTAGAAAGCAGTGGGAATCACTAGGGAAAGGCAACAACCTCTTGCTACCCAACCTGGCATGCCCAAGCACAGCAGGGATTCTAGAAGGACACCAAAAGATCCGTGGACTATCATCACGCCTAGTGATTTTGTCCTTGGAGAGCAAGAGGAGTCTCCTCTCCCGCAGCGCAAGGCACAAGGAGCAGGGAGTCTCCCAGCTACGCTCTGCATAACCTGGCACGGGAAGCAGAAAGCGGCTCCGTTCTCCTCAAACGCAGCCACGCCGACACAGAAGCTCCTGCAGGATCCGCCTTCCCTGGGGCCGCTGCCAACAGCCCTCTACTCCAGCCGAGCAGAGGGGCTCAGAGCTTCCCTCCTGCCAGCCCTTGAGCTCTTCCTTCCCAGGGCCTCCAGGAGCAGCTCCTCGCCTGCCTTCACTAGCAACAGGCAGCTCCCTGGCTCCCCATGAGCAGGGAAAGGACACGAGCATGTTTCACACGGAGAATTTCTGGGAACAACACCCAGATTTCTTAATGTTTTAATTATTAGTAAGCAAGCCCCTGGGTAGGAGCCTGTTTTGCAGACAGGCCACAGTTCTGTCCATTGGATCACCCCATAGCTGCTCCTCAAGAGCTCCTGCTTATCTGGCTGGGCTAACGCTGCAAAAGTGTTTGCTAATAAGAACAAAAATACATCTCAGTACTCTGATAATGCACACTGTGGTAGACAAACCAGAATCTACAAACAACTGTCCTAAAAAGAYGCATAGAAATCATCAGGCTTTTCAAATAAAACTTAGAAATGAACGTGAAGAGATTTTTAATATTTTTTTCTTTTGCTGTATTGCAGGTTTGGAACTAGTGCCCTAATTATCACTAGTATGAAAATGCTTACCAGGATTGCTCAACTCTTGTTTTAGTCTCTATAGGTAAGTATATKTGTACTTGTCAAACAAAACTTCCTGGGAAATGTCATATTTTATGTTCTATCATTTGAAGTGACAYACACTATGMTCTCAAGTCAAGCTATTTATATATWTWTTTTTTAAGTAGACTGCCATTAGGCATGGATGGAGACTGCAAAAATGCAATTGATATTGCCCATCTTTTCCCAATTAGTTTGAGTTCTTTTAGAACTTTATATATGCCAAAAAAATAATCAAAACAACTTTATAGGACCTGCTACACGTGTCTTTATAGAAGGAATGGAGCCACTTGTTTCAAAAGTGCATGTCGAAAGGCAAGAGGCAACAGTCCTAAGTTACAGCAAGGAATATTCCAGTTGTGAAAACTGTTTTCATCAGAGCTAATGAGSGTGGGTAAGCACTGCACTGAGGCCCACGAGGCTGTGGAAACTCCATTCTTGGACGTTTTGAAAACTGATGCCCAGGGCATCCCGAACTAACTCCCTGCTTCAGCAGGACGTAGGACCTTCTGTCCTCTGCTGCCCAGAGAATCTGCAGCTATTTCAGGAACTGCCCTGTACCAACCTCCAACAAAGCACAGGGGAAAAAAGAGTATCATTAATAAAACTGGTCTTATTTCACCACATATCACATTTAACAAAAAAAAAAAAATAGATTTGCATAAGGAAAAGCACTGGAGCTCAAAATTAATTGTTCAATTGCAAGYCTCAGTATTTAATAGCACTTTACAAGGTGTGTTGTAAGACAGAAATACAAAGATAGAACTAAGCTAGAAGTGCCTGCTCCCCCTGAAGTCAGACATAACGAGCTATTCATTAAGCTATGAACATATCCACCATAAGGTTTCCTACAGATGCTGTAAGTTCCTGGACACTTGCATGAAACACCCTGAAAACAGAAGGCCAGTTCCAAGCATTTTTCCAAAATTTCCATTTTTCCAAATAGGAAAGAAAGTTTTTTTCTGGATAATACTCTACTGCTACCTCATTTTGTGTTGGAAGAAAAAGTACAGCACTCTATCTATCTATCTATCTATCTATCTATCTATCTATCTATCTATCTGTCTTTAATCTTTGCAGGAACTGAGCCTATTGACAGTAATAATTTACACTTTTGTGGTTAAAGCCTAACGTGCTTTACAAGATGTGTCTAAGAGGGACCCCCGCTATTACATTCAGGCCAAGCAGAGAGGTAAGCAGCTTTTGGCACAAAGAAACAGTAGAATAATCAGGGAGCTACAGAGTGAAAGGCCATGTAACCAGTCCRGGGCTCCCAAACAAACATATTGCAGAAATGTCTTGCCTCCCTATGCCAAACTTGCAAGGATACATTGTACTATAATATACCACACAACTTTCCACTTTCCCCAAAATAAGTAAATAAGCCAGCTTGGGTTTATCTGTAAGATAAAATGGTTTTTTAATGCCCAGTAGTCCAAACAAGCAAAAAAAAAAAAAAATCTGTTTGAAATCTCTCTGTTGTTCAGTACAGCAAGCAAGGAAGAAGGAAAACCATCCTTGATGGTTCTTAGCAAGTTTTACATTATTGTCCAGTCTAGCTGGGATCTCCATAACCCAAGTTCTCACTTCTTCCTAAGGGGTTAAGTCCTGCTGTCCGTTTGTTCCTCACCTTGGTACACACATGAGCACAGTACAGGATGTTCATCCCATACTCACTCACTCTGAGAAGGCTGCAGCTTCTCCTCCCGCTTTGTGTGCTGTTCCTAAGCCCGCTCTTTCTATCATCTCAGCCCAAACATAGACAATCTYGCTCAGCACAGACACTCCTGGCATATGCTCCTGGAATGCCAGTGAGCACACGGCGAAACGCTGCTGGCTTTGCACACGCCAGGTCCCCCGTGCCAAGGGTGCTGCACGTAAAGACACACCCAGAGGCCGGGAGAGGATCCTGCTCAACGAGCTGCATACCTGCAGTTTCTGCACCCAGGTCGTGCGCGGCGGCGAGAACAGCAGGTCTCTGGGCCACCAGCGAGGATTTGATTCAGCTGAACTTCCTTGAGATCACTGGTGCAGAGCTGAATCACAGCACGCCTTTGTAATTATCAATTCCTCTGCCCTTCAGTGCTGTAATTAAGACGACATATCTGAAGTTAGAAGAAAAAGCTTGTATGTTGGTGGCATGGGAAGTCTGTCATCTTGTGATACATCATAAGATGTTTGTATTTACATGATAATTGCTTCACTTTACTCAGAGCTCTTGTGCCACATCTCATGGTGTCTTATGACATAGCACAGAGTCTCTTCATGTTTTGCCTGCACTACTGTCCTTAAATTTGTACAAAATATCCTAGTTTATAAGGAACAGAGTGATACTGTTAAACTGCTTTTTTCTTTTATCAGATTTTCTGTGTTTTTCTTCTTGAATGATTCTCAGAAATGGAAACAAAAGTGAAATAAGTTGAGASAGCAGAGCTTTTCCCAAACTAGCAGAAGCTTTGAGGAGTTCACCTAAGGCCTAAATTTCAAACAACACAAAGGACAAGAAATTCAGGAAATTTAACACCAACAGAATAATTATACCAGTTGAAACAACTCACTTGTTTCATTATTCCTCTTCCCAAGTTAATTCAACAATTGGGAACACCAACATTACAGAAAATAAATTACTGACTGGCATTCCTTAAAATGAGGCAGATAATACCGAAAGTCTCACGCTTTCTTTCTACACTTTTCAATATTCTCATAAACCGACCAGCATAGAAAACTGGGCATCATGGTATGCTTTTTGTGCTTGATTATCTGCTGACGAGCACTTTTGGCAGTTTCTTATTCCTTTGTTCTGCAGGAGGCTACGCTGGATTCCTGCAGTCATCTTTCCTCCTACTCCACCACTGTTATCTGCTCGTCAACTGGATATATCAGTTTCAGTGGCTCCTCGCCAGCTATTCTTTCATGAAGTGATACTGAATCTAAACCTCCTTGACATACCTGCAGCACTTCACACCACTGGTATCATCTCATTCTGGTTAATTCTTCTCATACCAGTCACACTCCTATTTTCAATCCTTAATGGCTTGCAAAACGCTAGTGCACATGACTGCACCTGYGTTGTCCCGGCCTCACTCATGGGCTGTGGCATCTGTACATTAATCCTTCCTTTGAGTAATTTCAATTGGATCGTCTGCCTGTTGTGTTTGTTGCTGCAGAGTTAACCAGGGCAACTAGCGCATGACTGAGCTCTGCCGGGGTGGCCCGAGAGGCACCAGACACAGCAGCCCTCGGTCGCTCTGTCCCCAGCATTTGTGCAGCCCCAAGGCCGACATGGGCATTTTCCAGGGCTCCTTAAGCTGTGACACATTTGGATCCTTCTCAGTCAGCCCCAGGAGACTCCTCCTACCATGTAGGGAGAAGTGTGGGAGAACATAAACACATTCTCATGGGGTTCTTTCTTTCTTCTTACCTGTTTCATCACTGCAAATTAAAAAGAAAAATAATGAAAAAGCACAGCTGAAGCACAACACTARTACTATTTTATGTGATGCCTTGGGAGCCTTACTTGAAGGCTCAGCCTTCAAACACTGCATAGAACAGGAGAGCTAATTTTGACACTAGAGTTGCATGACAGTTTAYGAACTGCATGTAAAGACTTTGCTGCCAGTAGTCCCTGAGCAGCATGTTAATAATTCTCAATGTGTGAACTGAGCTGCTACTGCTAGAGCTTGTAGGTACACAAACCCCATAGGTATTGAGTTTTCTCTTTCATTCATGTCTAATTAGTGAAAGTGTAATTTGGTAGTTAAAAATACAAATCTATCAACAAAYGTGGTGTGCTCATTTATTCTCTATTCTCAGTGAATTCAGTATAGTGTAACATAGGGCAAAAGTRAACTGTTTAAACCTGAAAAGATTCTAAATGCATATTTTTATGCTAAGCCCTTTATGTCTATGCATTAAAGATTCATGTATAATGTCCATACAGCCTTGCTCCTGAAGTATCCACAATGTCTGGTGTCTTCCATAGTGAAGGACCCTTTGGCCCCAAAGTGACCAAGGGAAGGACCTGAAGGCCTCCACGGACACTGGCAGATCTAGTCTGTGTGTTCAGTGGTTCAGCATTCAAATTCTGACCTGCTTTTGTGCTCAAATCACTACTACAGAAAAAAAAGGTTTTCTATAGCTCTATTTGAGCTCCACCTTTTATATTTTTAGGTCAATGGCAGAAAATTAAAATCTTTCTGCCAGGTCTAGACTTTTATGGTGCCCTTGCAACACACCAACTTAAGACTCCTRCAATCTGGAGTCCAGTTAATGCAGTTCACTTGTTAGATGTGACAGTGAAACGTGGGGCTTGGATACAAACTGGCAAGATATGGTAGGATCTAGTTTTTGTCCGCCTTCTTGCAGGAAATCTCTCCTTGCCACCAGAGCCTTGAGGTCTGCTTTTGTGTGTGATATGATGACTATGAATACGTATCCAGAGCTTAACTAAGTATTTTGTTGTTATAGGTTTSATGTTTGATCCTCCTCTTGGTATAGGACTACTTAAAGAACAGTAAATCTGAAGAAAAGTGAATGAATAATTCCCTGTTCTTGACCTAATCACCCAAATGAAAGGGATCCTGAAACACCCTTTCTGTGTTCTGTGAATCTATTTCACAAAACCTGAATTGGGGCTCGTGTTCAGAAACGCTACTGAGCTGCAAGCCTAAAACGGACGGTGCCCTCCAGGAGGCCTGGCAGCTTTYCCCTGGAGTTTCTCAGCTCCATGCTCCTCCTGTCCTCACCAGAGCRGTGTCACTAGGCTACTACTCCAAAGTCTGGGAAAGTGAAATCCTAGAATGCCACACACTTCCATTCAAACACACACACACAAAATAAAAGGAGCAAAAATGGCTAACTTCTGGCTTTGAGTAGCAAGGCCCAAAGCAGCTTACAAGAAGTCTTATAAGTGCTTTAATAGAAGTTTTGATAGTGCTTGGGATGAGGCTAGGGATCCAGCATCACTGCCACCCAGTAACCCCATCCATCATCTATTTATGAGCATGTTCAAATGGGGTTAGGGCTTGCCCTACCACTCCTGTCACCGCAGAGGGAAGTCACGGTGCATTAAACCTCGGTGAGGAGGGCAAGGGAAAAAAAACAGGTCAGGACTATGTGAAAACACTGAACAGGGCCCTGCCTGTTCAGGTGGGGATGTGGCACCTACGGGGAAAAGGGACTAGCGAGGTCTTACCTGAAAATCCTAACAGATACTCTAGAGCTTAAAASATTCAAGATAGATGTCTTCAAATACTCCAGCAAAAACGCACATTTCTTAACAGCCACTCTGTTATTTAGCAGGTACAAGGCTGCACAGCTCGAGAAGCCAGTTACCTGCCCCAGCAGACGAGCAGCCTGCATGCACCTCAGCACYGCGCTCGCCGAGCCTTCGTCTCTTCCAAAGCAGCCCTCTCTGGGTGCCGAGCGGAATGACCGTGTTTGTCCCGTTCCAAAAGCACAAGCCAGCGTCTCGCTCCGAAGTAAATTTTTCATAAATTCTCTTTCCTTAAAGACATCTGGTTACCATTTCTAAATAGCACCTAAAGTGGCTCCACAACCTCCATTTATTAACACGGTTGTTGCTTGGGGGCTTCAGCCCTTCAGGACCTCTCATCTATCCACTTATATTTTATGCTAAAGAGGGGAGCACACTGTTCCCTCTTTGGAAAAATGCTAACTGAACCTGCCCTTTCATGGAAGACTCCCCATGGCAGCAGACAGTTCAAGACATTAGTTCTCAGAAGGCACATACTGTTTGAGAAAAGCCAGCAGCAGAAGACAGAAGAAACAGCTTGTACACTGCACTTTTGGGTTTCTCACAGAACACAAATATATTCTCTTTACTTTCACAGAGTCATCTGCAAAACATTTTGCAAAACATGTGAAACTGGAAGCGTGTGTATGGACAGAGCTTAATTGTACGCTTAGAAATCGCAAGAAACACCACATTGCAGATACTCAACACGTCCCTCCATTCAGCCAGTTTGGTGCAAGTTGTACAGCACATATTATTTCACTATAAACAATATTGTAGTATACATTAAAACCTTCTTAACAATCAGGCTGGTCTAAAAGAGCTAGCAGCTTGTTTTGCTACACTAAACACAAGTACTTCTTGTTCTGGCTTGCTCGTTTCCAAAAATGAAGACAGAGTGGGGACAGACTTGCTGTTTACAGATCAGAGTAAACAGATATAAGGGGAAAGAACTATTTAACCTAAAGACCAGAATAAATGGCTATAAATCAGTTGTAAATATGTTTAGGGTGGAAATTAGGAGGTGGTCTCTAACCTTGAGAGTCGTCAGGTCTTRGAACAACCTTGCAATTGGCACAGTGGGAGAAAAAGCCCTACCAATCCCAAGGGATTGTCCAATACAGCAGTTGTGCTGTACAGGGGAGCAGACCTGATGACCCATGAGGTCCCTCCAGATCTTTCCTCCTACAAAGGTTATCCCCACAATTTGTCTTAGGTATTCATGTTTTGCAAGACTCTTCTGCAGGATCCACATGCCCTTGGGACTCTGGAATTCTTTGCTATCTTTTGCAGACTTGTAACACTGGGAGCAAAGCTGACATTGGCTCTGTGCAGTGGAGAAATACCTGAAGTGATCGTGGGACAGATGAGTTTGTTTCTCAGGTAAGGACAGCCAGGACGAGCAGCGTCTTGCCCCTTTTCTGCAGGTGATCTCAGGCCACCTGTCCCTCCCAGCGCTGGTTAAGCACCGGGCAGCTCTGCTGACAAAGTCCTGGCTCTGTGGCCCACAGAATTAAAGCCCTTTTGTGGAGCCAGGACAATGGCATGGGGCACTACCAAGCGACTCAGCTATGGGAACCTCTTGGGAACCTGCTTGTGAAGCACATTGCTGAGGTGAGGTGTGGCCAGGCCTCACCCTTGCTCAATCACCATGTGGTCACATGTGGGTGCTGAGGTTGTCCCCGTTCGGCACCTTGTTATGGCAGGGAGGGACAGACCCAGTGCAGAACTAGACCTTCCCCTAAGGTTGGCACTTCAAATGTGTCCCCATTTGGAGGCAACAAAAAGCAAAATAAAAAAAAAAAGGCAGTGTTAATTCTAGACATTAATATAGCTCTGTGAGTGTACCTCGAGAATGGAGCTCTGCCGCGTACAGACGGCTCTTTATTCAAATGACTCTTCCAGATCCAAACGAAGGGCGAGAGTGATTTATGTTGTTCCACCTAATTAACCAACAAACAAAGGCAGAAAAGGTCTGTCTTTCCAGATTGAAAGCAATGCATTTAATTCAGGAGAAATGAAAGCTGATATTGTTTTAACTTTGGCAGATGTTGTATGGAAATTGCTAGCAATTAAATGTATTGGATTCAGTGCTATAAAATGTTCAAACTGCTTGTTTTGATTTGGCTAGGAGCAGACTAGTTTTGTATTGAGAAACACACACCACGTATCAAGGGTGTGAAAATACATTTTTACTGACKGTAGAAGAGCTGGCTATAAAATGGAAAGAGTAAACTCTTCCCCGGCCACTACTCTGTGGTTTCCCAGCAATCCTGTAGCATATTATTTAGCTCTTGGTTAACAGGCCACCTCCATGAAATCGTTTCTACATTGGGTTTATAATTGGTGCAATTGAAAGTAAAACTTAAAGGCCGTTGTGGGCTTTATCCATTTGGAAGGGTTTCTGGTAGGCTGCCCCTCTTCCTTCACCATCCATGCGTTGTACAGGCGAGCACAGTCACTAAACCCCTGGTTGTTGTATGAAACAGCCCCATCACCTCCCAGTGCCCCCGCGCCAGCCGTGCTCGATGGCACCGCTGTCCCTGACGACACTGGCTGTGCTGGTGGTGCTGCCTTCACCGCGAGCCACGTCTCACTGCCCGCGGTGCCTGACCCTGCAGGGCTGGTGCGTCTGCAAGGGCCATGCTCCAGGAGARGGCACGGCGGGCACGCGGGCACTCCCCAGCTCTGCAGGAGCCTCTTGTCAGCCTCCTTGGGCTTTGCTTTGTGTCTGCGAGCAAATTCAGTTGCCGGCTTGTTGTTTCTGTGGACCGGGGACTGGCCGCTCTAGAAAGCCAGCGCAGAGATCAGCAGCAGCACACACCTCAGCGCGGCTACTGCAGGCTCACTTTCTACCTGGGACATAGACGTAGATTTAATGTCTTTCAGGACACCTAATTGCTGTGTTAGACACTCGAGGGAGGGCTCACACTGCCCACGTCTGCTGTCTGGGGCCTCTGCACTGCCAGACGCAGCTCAGCGTCTCCGAAACAGAGAAGCAAACCATAAATATATATCCTATAGCCATCTCTAAGGGGTGCTTGAGTCAGGCCACTTTCTGCCCCACCTACAGACTGCCAGAACATCTCCATACTGCCAGAGGGTTGTATTTTAGGGTCACGCCCTAATTATGAGGCTTCACCTGGCAGGCACACACCATCATTAAACCCATCCATGAAACTTCATAGGCAGAATAAAGAGGCATAATTACATTTTCCCCATTCACTGAAGAAAGAATAATTCCTTTGATGGATAAATTCAGGCCATCGGTCTTTTCCTTGCCTCCCACCCAGCAAGATCTGTTTTCTAAAGATCAACATGTTTATCTTTCTGAAGAAGTCATGAGCATGGACTGACATATTGAGATTTGACAAAATTATCCTCCCTCTGGAATATTAGAAGTTTTCAACAAAAMCAACAACTGCTCAGACCCTACTATAAAGACCACTGGTTTGCTGTGAGCATCCAACGTCCAAGCAACACAAACGTCAAACAGCTCCCTGAAGGGAATTCTTCAGCACTGCAGCTTGTGTTTCCCTGCTTTCCTACCAGGACCAGGATGCTTTCAACAAAAGYTGTGGCTCTGCCTTCAAATTTGGCTTGCATGGATCTTATACATACACGCTCGGTACACACTAGAACAAATCACGTTTCCTATATAACCGTACCCTATTCTGTTGGGTCTTCTAACAGAAATGCATCGGTGGGACCCTGACAGAACATCTTCCACAGATTTGGCCTCAGAGACACACTTATAACTTTAGTTAAATGCAACTTTGTCCTGATTTAGGGGTTGGTGAACATGACATTCAACTTACAAATAGCCTAGTAGGAATGCAGAACACCAAACTATAAACAAATACACACTAAGGTGAAAAAGGAAGGGTCTCTGTGCCGTCATCTCATTTTTTAAAATGGACATGGAAATAGCACCAAAGGAGATGAGCTATGACTAATAAGCTTAACCCAAGTTGAGGAAAGCCTTGGTCCTCTGAATATGGGCCTCATTGGTGCAACATTCTCCTAATCACTCCAAGAACTTCAACSCTAGGTGAAACATGATCTTGAGAAACACAAGCCAACAGTGCAGAGAGCATGGAAGGGAAGTAAGAGACATGAGACAACTGCAGAACAACTGATGCTGAATAACCAAGAGAGTGAAGAGTGTGTCACTGGAGAATGACTAAAGCTGAAGAGAGAAACACTCATTTCTGTTGAGCAGTGTTGACCAAAAACAGAAACTGGGACTCCTKGGAATTGAGACAGAAGTCCCCTTTAATCGCATCGTTTTTCAGTGGCCTTCAGTCTTGACCTGTCTGTTGAACAACTCTCTTTATCAGCAACGTTTTAAGCACCTTTGTTCTGTGTAAGCAAGCAGAAAACGCTGWTTTCTTCCCTGGCAGATCTGCAGCAGCCTCATTGCTCTGCAGACACAGCAGAAGACTTTCCAGAGACCACGAACAGCTAACCCAGCAGCAGCAGCACCTGTTCTACCGATACCARGTCGCTTTGTGCTTTGGATGATATCAGCAGTCTGCTTCTCCTCCTTCTCCTGCMGGTTCACGAGGGGACGCAGAGCACAGCAATGCCTCGGGTGGTGACGGGTCAGGTCTTTACACCTTACCCTAAGGAAACCTGYGGCAGCTTATGGAGAAATTAGAAGCTTTCCATCCACCTTAGTGTCTAGTCCCACTTTGTTCTCACCCCGGTGGTAACACCTATCCCCTAGCTGTGTCCCTCGGCATGGCACTTCATTTGTCACATGCCCAAAGACCAGCGCTGCTTTTTTATTATTTTCGCTGGACACCGGCCAAGCAGAGCTGTTTATTTCCAGAGCTCCTGCAGGGATCCTCGAGGGAAACCTGGCGCTCGTTTCACGGCCGTTCCGCGCGTTTCCTCCGCGCTGGCGCTCGGGGCGTCCCAGGGGTGCTCGCCCGAGCCCCGGCGGGGCGGCCGCGCGGGCGCCKGGGGGAGCCGCCGCGCAGCGAAACGCCGGCAGAAACGCCGAAAAACGCGAATCCGCGCCGAGAAACGCAGCCTCCCTCCGCTAGGGGGGGCGGCCGCCGGGCGAAAACGTAGACGACTGAAAGTTACAGCAGCGCTCGCGAAGTCCGTTCAAATCCCAGTGTGTTTGTCTTTTTTTTCTTTTTTTTCTTTTTTTTTTTTCCGAAAAGAGAGAGAGAGAGAAGGAAAGAGAAAAAGAGCGAAAGAGGAAAAGGAATTAAGGAGTTGTGGAGACTGAGAACTTTCCGATAGCGGCTGCAGGCGGTCGGGAGGGCCCGACCCCAGCCCCGGCCCCGGCTCCGTCCCGCGGGGGTCGCGGGCGGCTGCGCCCCCAGGACGGACCCGGGGCGGCTGCGGCGGCCGCTCCGCGCGCGGGTCGGCGTCACCCGCGGCCAACGGGGCGCGGGGGCCGCGGTCCCGCCGCCTCAGAGACCCCCTCGGCACGCGGGGAGCGCAGCCCCCACGGCGGCTACTCACGGGGCGGCGGCGGCTCCGAGTCCGGCTCCGGGACGGCGGC
This sequence comes from Eudromia elegans, assembly GCA_003342815.1. NCBI lineage: Eukaryota > Metazoa > Chordata > Aves > Tinamiformes > Tinamidae > Eudromia > Eudromia elegans. The sequence goes on along the minus strand of PTEX01000031.1, from coordinate 1,765,502 downwards.
GGCGGCGGGGCGCGCGCTGCGAGGCTCTGGCGCTGCCTCCCTCGCTCGCTCCCTCCCCGCGGGGCGGTGATGTCAGCGGCGCGGGGTGTGGAAAGAGAGGAGGTTTCCGAAGCGCSCCCGGCCGCCCGCTCCGCGCGCGAGCGTGGGAGGGCCGGGGAGCAGCCGCCGACGTCTCCCCGCCGCGGGACCCGGCCCGCCACAGCCCCCGTGCGACGCGTGAGGCGCCGCAGCACCGAGGGCGGGAACATCGGGGCGTTTTTGTGCGTGTTTTTAACAACTTTAGTGGCCCGGAGCGGGCAGGGCCCGGGCGAGGCGCCGGCGCCGCCGGCCCCGCGTAACGGCTCCCGGTGGCCGTTATGGCGGGGCGGGGCCCGGGCGGCCGCGCTGAGGGCAGGGCGCGGCTCCCCTCACGGAGCCTCCGCAACGAGGGAGAAAAACAAAGAAAAACACCCACAAAAAAACACACAACCAAAACAAAAAAAAMCCCAAMCCCCCTGTTTTTGTGCAGCCCTCTGCRGAGGGCTCAGAAAGCGGCCTGCCCAAAGCCCCTGCCAGGCACTTGGCCTCAYGCCCGCCCCAAGCCCGCAGCCTCCGCCATGGCCAGCGGGCTCGGCCACCCCTGTCCCCGCAGCCGGGCGGGTGGCAGCTGCGTCCCCCCCGGCTCCCAACACCAGCCATGATGCCGTGCGGGGCTCGCCGTCGCTCCCGGCGGGATGGAGGCTGCACCCTGTGGCGGGATGGAGGACACATCACGCCAGGGCCGCCTGCCAGCTTCGTCACGGGGTGAGTGGACCCATCTCATCCTCTACTCGGTTATCGCTTCTTGGTGTCAATAAGAAATTTGGCTCTTCTAGTATAATTTTTCCTCTTTTCGAGTGGATCGTAGAATGATTATGATTAGAAAAGTCCTTCAAGATCAAACCTGACCGTTGCTAGACTTATGGTTGAACTCGAAGTCCATCTTGAAGCTGGACTTCAAGATCAAGCCCAGCCCRTCCCCACATGCCTGCTAAGCCACGTCCCTAAGTGCCTCATCTACTTCCATCTTCATTACAATTGTGTGGGTCCGTTGCATGCCTCCGCCAAACCTCCCCCAACGTTGGCATTGCTCAGTGCGTGGAGAAGCTTTCCTTGGACACACAGAGATCCCTTGGGATTGCAGGAGGGGAGCCGTCCCCGGGGCGTGCCCTCGGAGCGTAGCGAGGTGCGCCGGGGGCAGCGTCGCGTGGACACRGCGCCGCCTCCTGAACACAGCTTGGGGTTTGCTTACAGCTGGTGTGGCCGGGACCAGGGGAGGGAGGCCGTTCCCCTTCATCACACAGCGCGTTAAAGGCACTGCTTGCTAGCAGACCCTGTRATACTGTCACCATAAGAAAACACTTCAGCACTTACTGGCAAGAATACCTTCTCCTTTCTTTTTCCTCACCTTTTCTTGCCTGCATTTTTAATTGCTGTGTAATTACCAGCCATAATTTATCCTTAACAAARGCTAAATATTTTTAAAGCAGAGTGGTCACAGTGCCAGACAGCTGCAGAGGTTCAGCAGGAACAGACTGCCCAGGCTTTGCTCTCCGGGCTTGTACTGCTGCATTTGGACCGGGCGCTTTGAGTGCCTGTGTTTCAACGCAGTGCTCAGTGTCTGAACGTGGTRCTGGAGCAGGCGGCACCTTCCTCGTAGCTCCTTGTTGACTCGTGCACGTATGTAAGGTGGGATGGTGCTGTAAGGATTGCTCTCCCTAACTTGTGAGAGAGGGAGAGGAATACAAAGGTTTTCTTTTATGTGTTTCATGATTGTATTTATGTTGTTTGTACATCTGGTGAAATTAGCTAGCAGGTTCAGTGTTTGGATAACAAAAGGGCACCAGGACATGATTCCTGCTCTGCAGRAGAGGTTGTAAGCACAGAAGAGACTGCAAGACTTTCAGATTTACCTRGACAGCAGTAGGAGGGAACTTACAAGATATTTTTTTTTTTTATTCCCAATCTTAAACAAAGTTTGTTAAAAATATCTCTGCTTGCAAGGGCTAGATAGAGCCTTGCATGGCTTTTGGCCATGCCCAAACTTCTAATAAGAGCTAATGGCAATGTCCTCTATAGGCAACATTTTAAAGCAAATCAGTTTGTCAATGCCCAACTTCTACACAAGAACAAAGCTGACGCTGTATTTTTCTTCAAGAATCTGAGTGAGCATCATCTAGATCATTATATTCAGAATGAACAACACTGGGAGACCATTTTAAGGATTGCTTTTCAAAAATAAGCTACCATTATTGGCAATGTTTGAAAATGTAGATTTCAGTAGTCCTAAAGAGCTAATGCTGAAAATAAGAGGCTTGTTTTGCTCAGCGAAAACTTTCAAACACAGACTTGTATGCTGGTGTGTTTGAGACTTCAGCTAGACTGTCGTGCAGACTGGTGTATGCCATGAACCCACCACTAAATCTGCAGTGGTTGAGAATTTCCATTGAAGAAGGGCCCTGGTCCCAGACATGAAAACAATGGATACTTTTTAAAATTTTGTATCACATATGTAACTTAAAAGGTCAAATGCAAAAAGCTGCTTTCGTTGTTTGTGTTCATGGGTGGCTTGTCTTGCACACATACAAATTTAACATAATATGACTATCTGTGTTTTGGAAAAATTCAGTCAGAGCTTTTAAATGATCCGTCATTTACAGATATGTAGGAATAGGGAATAACAATGATTTTKAAAAATGAAATATAGTTAAATGGAGAAATCATTGTTCAAACAGAAGTATTATTATTTATTGTGTTCTCTTTCAAGCATCATTGTTCTGTTCAGAGCATACATTATGCCAAAGTGTTCTCAAAAGTTGTTATTTACTGAGAATGTTCTATTCAGAGCATACATTATGCCAAAGTGTTCTCAAAAGTTGTTATTTACTGAGAAACTTCAGTGGAGTTTGGTCCTCATCATTTCTTTGGAAGAAAAATCAAAGTATGTGAGCTGCACTGCCATTGTGAGCCTTGTTCACCTACCAGAAGAGTGGGATGGAGAGCTATATTCTATAGACAAGACTTAAAATGGAAGGCCTTGAGCTGTCTCGTTTGTGCTGCACAGGAAATGAGACTTGAAAGCTGCAGGTCCCACAGCTGTGTTCTTCTGACCGGTGCCTCCAGCTTCTCTGTAACTGCCTGCTAGGTATTGGAAGACAGTGATTAGATMATTTCTGAGCCTGTTCCTCCCCAGGTTGAACAAACTCAGTTTCTTCYTGCTTTCTTTACATGTTAAATTCTCCAGCCTTCTAATCACCTCAATGGCCCTCTGCTTGGCTCTCTTCAGTTTTCCAATCTCTCTTGAACTGGGAGGACCAAAACTGGGCTCAGTATTCCCAGGCTGGCCTAAAACATGCYGARTAGCTCCTRCCTTAATCCCATGAGTGATACCAGSAGTAAAGAGCTGCCATTTGGACATTGCTGTGAGCCTGACAATCCAGCCCATCTTCAACCCATCACATAGTCCACTTTTCYAGTCTTTCTCACCACTTCAATGATAATATCCCTAGCTTTATCATCAAACCAATTGGTCAAGAAGATGGGGGTGGTAGGCTCTTCCAGTAGTTTCTGTTTCATGCCTGGTTAATTTTATTTTGCTCTCTGCTTATTTCACTTTTTATGTTTGAATACAGGATGGTTACCGTTATTACACCTGATGATTTGCTTACATACTAGACCTTCCAGACACACATGGGTTTGTATAAAGACTGTGTGTCACGGATTGCTGAAAAAATTTCCTCTCTTTCAGGTGGATTTTATATTGTAAAATTTTTAGTAAGACATTTCTATTTTTTTCATCTGGATTAATAGAATGAAGTTCTGAATATAATGGCCTTAGTGAGGAACGTTGGACATATTTTCTCAGTACCAGCAGGTAATTTATATAATTCTTAAGATATTACATGAAGTAAAATTCAATCAAACACTGGACTCTCACTCATCTATTTTTCTCCAAAGTCAGAAATTAGACCTGCTGGTAACTTCTTGTATTTTCCATTGGATTTTATCTTTTTCTCATGGCTCTTGAGTGTGGAATAATGAGAGAATAACCTATTCACTTCACTTTGTCCCATATACTATTTTTTAATATGGTCACCTAAAAGTAGACCATAGGTTGTCACACTTCTCCTAGCTTCTATCTCCCAGCAGGGTGGATTCTGAATTACCGTAGTCATTGCTTCCTCTAGCTGCAAAGAAAAGCTGTTCGAAAGTGAATGTCTTCCTGCTTAAACTCTCTTTTTCCAAATTTTTTCACACCAAGAATTGGTAATGGCCACATAGGTTGGTGCTAGAGTGAACTTGACAGCATTCTTAATAAAAAGCAGCTTAATGGGTATTCCAGGTGGAGTAGCATGGGGGAAAGGAGCATGCAGATTTATGTAACTGAAAGGTCAACTCACAAGTGTATCCATTTGAAAAAAAGAAAGAAAGAAAAGTCATAATGTAAAACTTTGTCTAGAAGTTCCTGTAAACAGTAAAATGTTACCTATATCTTATAGTGTTTCCATTTGCAGAGCTTTTTAATGCTACTTTTTCCTTCCATTCCTTGTCAGCTTCTTTTTTTTAACRTAAGTTCTGATAGGCAAAAAAGGTTTGCATAAATACTGAGGTCAGGTTCATATTTTGTTTATTTAAAGTTAAAAAATCTTACAGGAAATTCTATAAAATGGAGCCTGGAGAGTTCAAAAGTAATGTGAAACATAACAATATTTTCCCAGCGTTGGAAAGTTTGAAAATCTGGAGCTGAGATTGCTTAAACTGCTTTGCTTAAGAAGCATCCGCGTGCTATAGTATGATGCACACAGTGTTAGGCGCAGAGAGATAGCAATATCATGCCATTTACCATAAATATATACTTTGTCTTTAGGAGCAAAMTCAATCCCTGCTAACTCAAAATCCCAATGAGTCCGATTCCTTCCCCCTGAAGACCTTAAGAAGCCTCTTGTAGAAAAATCCCACCTTTAGATGGCTCTAGGAGGAGAGAAATGGAAAGAGGAATGAGAAAACAGTGAGTACAAAAAGGACATTTCCTCTCTCTTGGCCCTTTAAAATCTGTACAAAGGGAGCTGCTGCRGAGATCGAGGTCATCTCAGCAGTTTCATTAGTCAATAAAATTACAGCCCCCGGAGACACATCAAGGGTCTCACAACCTTATCCYCCTTGCCCTCCCCACTGCAGCTGTTAGAGAGCTCTTGGCTTCGTCCCTGAGAGCCCTGCTATATCTTGTAGAGTCTCTCAGACCTTTGCAAACCTTAATGTGTCCTTTGTAAACAAGCTTGCTCATATACCCCTTCCCACTGCAGTTCTGGGAGCACTTCCTGCTCCTTCTCGGAGGAACACGATGAGATTAAAGAAGAGCAGCAKCTTCTCAGCAATCCTAAACTCCTCGAGAGCCGAGTCCGTGTTTAGGCTTGTTGAGCCCACAACAGGGCAGCGGGAAGGAGYTCTGTCAAACATGAAATCTTGCAGTGAGGGATATGAAACCCTTTTCCTTTCTCACTACCCACTCCCCTGGCAGTTTACACACTTGCCAGTGCCTCTTACTCTGCTGTCACCCTCCAAACCAAACAACACTTGACACCCTCCCTCCCCAGAAATACAGCTGAAAAGGAGGGCCTTCAGGTAGCTGCAGTAAAGGGCTTTGCTGAAGCAAACAAACCCCTTCAGGCACAAGCAGGACAGCATGTCAGGGAGCTGTGTTGTACAGTTTATATAGAAACATATATTGGATATATTAATTCCAATGTTCCTTTTTCTTTGCCATGCTGATCTGCAAGACCTGCAGATCTATGGAGGTGGCGTTGAACGAAAGGGAAAGGCTCACCCTTCCTTTTTGTCCCCACTCTTGCGTGTTCTCTTGTAAAATGCTCTTTTTGTTATAATGTTGTAATTACTTCAGAAAACCACTAAAAATTCTGGCAGAAACAYGCCAAGACAAACTGCAGCACTGCCCCTGGAAATGTTATTGCTGGATCTGACAAAGCTATTTGCTAGTGCAGTGATCTCATTCTTAGAGAACTTTTTTCAAAGCAGTGTTTCAGAAAATGGTGCTAGATGATGGTCGCATCCATCACGTGTAGGGGCCTGGAAGTCAGGAGGATATTTGGATGCTCCTGGCTAGCAGGTCAGCTTTCTTGAGCCCATCAGAAGAGTTTTTCTGTTTAGCTGAAAGTTGTGCAGGCAATGAGAAACTAAAAATGAAAYCTGTAACTGGATCTAGCTATTAAAATTCTGTAGCGTTAGGATTTGACAACCCTAGTTTTGTTTGGAAGAGGAAGGAAAACCAACTGGCAAGGACTAAAGATAAGCCGCAATAAAAAATAAATAGTGGAGGCTCTGAAGTCGGGACAGGATGTCAGGGACTTCATACATTACAAATAAACCTGTATAGACTTTCCATGGTGCCAAAACAATTGCAAAGGCAACCTAAACCTCTAGACATAGCAGCTTTACAAAAAAAATGCATAAGAAATCAAGTGCTAACTGGTCACTGTGCTAGAGGCAGGAAAAAGGAGACGATCTTGTCGTGAAGAAGAGGCATAAGAGGAACTTGACCACAGAAAATTTAGCATTGTTTGAAAGTGAGTGTGTGATTCAGATGAGAGGATTAGGATGTCACTGTGCAAACAGAAAAACAGAATCCCAAACTAGGTCAAACTGCCCTGCAATGAGCCTTATTTTGAAAAGTAGCCTCTTGTATTAATTAGATGAAAAATGTTTTGTAAGTTTGGTTMCTGGCCCTGTCACCCTAAAATCACAAATCTTTAACTGCTCGCAAATCATTAGGAGTGAATTAGAAAATATATCTACCTGTTGCTTTTCTCAGCACATTTCAAATAACATCAAATATTTAGAAAGTAAGAGGAATGTAAGAAATAAATAAATCAGTTTTYCATCCAATCTGTAAAGTCAAATAAGCTGCTTAGCACTGTTACTTCTTAATGGAGTACACACACATAAGGAGACTTACCTATCTGCAGCACAGACACATACACATACACATGTGCTCCTCCAAATCTGTACACATATGTGTTGAAATCCACTAACTAGGTCATCTGAAGAGAGTTTTTAATTTAATGTATTGTCTGAGGAGTAGTATATTATAGTACACTATAAGTGCTGTACTTCCATACAGCATTTGAGAATTAATCACYTTTGTTTATTATAATTCATACATGTAAAGTGCTATTTCTTTCTAAATMTATTAGAAACCCTGAATAGAGATACTCCCACTGAAATCTAGTATAAATGTAAGTATATAAATCATCGCCGTGATAAATCTCATGGACAAGCCCTTATAGAACAGGGAGAAAACTAATCCTACATAGATTTTAGCGCTCTGAAGTTAGTGGGAGCTGCATGTAGCTCTTCCTGGGAGCCTCTGGGTGCTACATGAGACACAGAAACAGCAATGGACCAAATTCTGCACTTGTTTAATCCCATCAATTTAACAGTGCTGCCTCTGTGAACTCCTCATAACTAGTCATTGTGGAAATTATTTTCACAGTCATTGCAAGAGATCCTACTAAACAGGCACAGCTTGMGCCCTGCTATGAATAAAGACCAAGTCATTTTTAGGCTATTACAGACAATTCTACTAAAAAGCATAAATTAAAAGTATTAATAAATCTTGCTCATTTCACATTTTAACACCTACTAAGTAGGCTTTGTGTAAGAGYATCTGAAGACAGCCATGTTTTGTAATTCTTACATTATTAAGAATCTCAAGGCAGTTAGTGCTTTTCTCAAAGACTGGCACTGSAATATGAGAAAGCATTTTACCTTCATATTTAAAAAAAGAAAAAAATAAACTAAACCCATGTATTTGTCACCTAAAAAAGCCCCAAGTACATGTGTTGAAACTTACATTTTTAAGCCAATCTCATAAAATGTATTGACATTTAGTTTTTCAATGTATGTTCCTGCAAATGCTGGATCTTGGTCCAAATACAAAAAAAGAAGTCCCTAACTCCCCACCTTTCTTGCACTGACAGCATGTCCTGAATCCCATAGACCACAAAGCAGGAGGAACCCCTAGCAGGTAGGACTTGCCCCTATACACCCTAATTTTCAGTCGACTTTGGGAAGGAAGCTAGTGTAACAGCATGGCAGCAAACTGTAAAAAACAGCTCAATATAAAGTATATGAACAAGACATCCTATTTAGTCCAAGCAAAAAGACCACCAAGGRGCACAGGAAGGATTGGAGCTGACAAGGAAGGTGCTAATGAGCCGGGGAGGTTTGTGTGTCCTGTGCTCACTGTCCTGGACACGTTGGTCCTCTCCCTGTTTCCAGAGGAGGGAACACCCACCTGCAAGCCGGGAGAAGTGTGAGTGTGTCCTACCAGGGTGGCCAGTCCTGCGAGATGGACACCTGCCCTTCACCTTGGCCAGGTGGGTGCGGACAGCATCGCTAGAAGCAGAGGGCACAGTGGTAGGCTTTAGATCACAGAGCAGGACTTATACTAACTATCAAAATCCTAGAGTTTTAAGTAGAAGCCRTTAGAGCTGTATTTGCTGACCTGCACACACCTGCGTTGAGAAACAGGGACATGCACCTGTGTAACAGAGGTGAGAGCTGCATCTCCCCTGAYAGGAGGTTAAGTTTTATCCCTTCCCTTTCCAGAACTTGTCACTGTTCCTCTGCCAGGCAAATGTCCTCCGCTGCACAGTTGGATCCCCTTCTTGCATCTATACTGTAAYCAGTCTAGACTTGTCTGGCCCTGCTTTGCATTCCTGGCGCTTTTGAGGGAACATGTGTCCTGCTGGCTGCATGGGAGCAACTCGGATCAAGCGAGGAAGCCCAGGCTGCCCTGAGCACACAAAACCGTAACAGCTTCAACTCACAGCCCTTTAAGAATTCATCCTAATTTCTGTGCTGTTCCCTTCCCCGCACTAGAAAAACATCTTGTTAAAACCATTAAAACATCATGTAGGACACTTTTTACAATCCTGTGTGTGGAATTCCTGTGTGTTCTCACATAACACACAGCCTTTCAGTTCTCTCACTTAAAGTGAGTAGCTAATAGCTAAGATTCAATGAGGGGACTCAGAGAAAAGCGGGAGAATCTGTATCTCTCGTTCTTTTCCCACACCAAATCATTTTGTTAGTGTGTATTCATAAAGATTTAATGGCAGATCATATCCAAAATATTTCAGAAGGAAAGGAATAACAGGAATTCACATGATGTTTTGCAACTTATTTCCCAGTGAGATATACAACTCACTTGATAGCCTACGGAATAATGAAAAGGGCCATGTGGATCATCTCTTGAAGTTCTTCTGCAGGTTAAAAGCTTGTTAAAAGTATTCTTTCAGCAATGGCTAGAGGCCTCATATTCAGAATTTTTCCTTTTTTTTTTTTGAGGTTGCATAGGTCACCAAACACCACCTTTTGGTATGAGCTCACTGAATGCTGCAAAGGGTTTTGGATATTCATTCTCTGCTACTGAAATAAATTGTTCTGTTGGCTAGAACACAGCTCAAGTCTGCAGAGCCTGTCCCAGCTTTGCTCTTAATACTTTGCCAATCTTCTCCTATGCTCTGYTAAGCTTATATTAACCAACAGCCCTAACCACCATTCAGTATTCAGGCATTTTTGACTGGTTACTGAGTGTAAATCACACTCATACATTTTTCGGAGAAATCTGATACGTGAAGAGTAAAAACATATTGCAGATAGGAATGGAGAATGAGGGAAGGGACATATTCTGGAGAGAATCTCTCTTCTGGGCAAGCCTTTTTCTTCTGATATAAATGCTCATCAGCTAAAGAAGCAAAGACATGGAGACTTCTTTTATGGAGTGTCACACTTTCTTAAGATACATAGGATTTCGAATCAGAGTTATAGATACGGGTCGTTTGCTCGGATTGTTTTAATATTAAATGTTGTTTTTACCAAAACACCAGGACAATTCTTGCTTGTTTTCAGTCTTTGTTACCAATTCATTAATTATGAACGATCCTATTTTGTGACTTTTTCCCTTCATCCTTAATACTTTTATTACTTTATTTTTAAACTATTTACTTTATTTTTAAACTAAAGAAAATTATTTTTTAAAAATAATTTATTTTTAAACAAGATACAGAAATGTCACATATTTTTGGAGAAAGTGGAGGGTAGACTTAGACTGAGTAGGCTCAGTAGCCTTAGGTCTGTGTAGAGGATGCCAAAGCCAACACGACCACAATTCAACTGTGCYGTCGATATAACAGTATCAAGCAGTAGGACCCTAGTGGATTAATTCACACTAGCAGCTGAAAGACACTTGTGGAAATTACCAACTTTTTGGTAGCTGCATATAAAAAGTCTAGTTTGTTCAGGGGCTGAATAATTYATAAAATGGGAGGCGAGTGAGATACTTCACGGGAAGGGGAAGTTCAAGGAGAGTTACTTTTGGTTTTCATTCTGTTCTTTTGATACATTTCAAGACSAAATTTGGACTGGTTTTGTTTTGACTCTACAGATTTTGGCCCACATCATCTGAATTGAACCCAAATTCATGAATAATTTTGGATGACCCTCAATATTATATCTTCACTCTTTATTAAATTGTTTATGAATCCAAAAATAAAACATTTGTCCAAAATACTAAAATATTTCTCAGAGCTTTAAGAACAATATTCCTTTGTCTTTGCTTGCTGCAACTTAAGGCACTGCATAATTCAGGCCAAGGAAATTTTGTATTTGTGAAGAATTTATTCTGAGACACAAGCAGACATATAGCTCAAGTTCATATTTCTTCTAAGTTTGACATAAATATTTTTGAGATATTCTCACACAAGTATGGAAAAATACTTGTCCTGAGCTAAGAGTCACCAGGTCGAGAAGAAGAACCACCTCTGGGTTCAGTTCAGCTTTGTGCTGCTACTGATAAACAAGCAGCTGCTGCATAGAACAGGTTTCTAGCTGCTTCTTTCTAGCATCTTTTGAATCTATACACAGTGCTTGACTTCAGATGATTTGGTTAACCTCAAAATGCACTATAAGAGTATTATTAAAATAAATCTCCCAGATATAATTAAGTAATGTTTTAGTCAGTTCCTAGGGACCAGGAAAATTAGCTGATACTTCGTAACAGCGCTGTGGTGATCTGTTGCTAGCGTTGTTTCATTCAGACTTTTGTGAATAAGGAACTAGAAAATGGGAGTTATAAATCTGTGCGTAACCCTGCAGGCTTGAGTTTTATAAGCAAAGCAGATGTTGCAGTACAAACCRAAACCTTTTTGATTTGCAGTGCGCTCTTACGTTTTAGAAGAAACAAGTCAGCATGAGTCCATCAGATGTTGTGGGAGGCAAATATTGAAGAAAACATCTGTTTAAAACAAAGATTCAGATTACAGGCACAGCTAGTAGTTGTTGTATTCTTGCTCTAGCTGCTTTTATCAGCTTTTCTTTCAAAGCTTCCTAATTAAKTACTTTTTTTTCAAGTTTATTTCACTCCCTCCAGATCTGGGGAAGGGAAATGCTAGTATATATGAAAAAAACTTTTATATTCTATTTACTAAACCACTTTTTCATCTAGAATTAGTTATCATGCATCTCTCACGGATCTCCTACAGAAGTCTTTAACTTGGCAGGTATATTCTGAATGTGGAGCTGATGTCCCAAACTCGAGTCTTTTTGAATTTTCTCTCCCTTTCATGGACGCTATCTATTGCCAGAACTCAAGATGTCTTGTGAACTGGTTTTTAATTTTAAGTAGTGATACAGGCATTATTATAAGTGGGTTTTGCACGCAAAAAAGTCCTTGCACATTGAAAGCCACTGCATGGGGAGTGCCAGGACTATGGGCACCAGCAGCTGAGCTCTTCAGAAGACAGGGCAGTGTATCCTGTTCATATATGCAAAATTCAAGCTTTTAATCCATTCACTTCTAGAATCACATTAAGCATAAAAAACATGAGCATACAGGGTGCATGTGAGAGAAAGGTGCTTCTTAAAAGTAAAATGCATTTTGGCTTTTAACTCAGAATGTCTATTAAAACCCCTAGAGTTGTTCCTCTGCTCAGTGTATGCCATTGGAAGACTTGGTTTTTAGAATTTATTTTAAGAATTTTAATCATGATTTTAAAGAAAAAGATGTTCATGCTTTGACTTTATAGAATGTGAGAGTTCTACAAATGTCCATATGAAAACTTCTGATTCATTGCCTATACTTAATGCCATCAAAAGCTATAATTTCAGGAGGAAGGATTTGTTGTACATTCGATCAGAGTAGCCAGGAATGGSAACCCTGACTTGCCTGCTCCAGATCTTGGATCTTCTGTATGATTTCTAGGTCACCTCCMTATCCAAAGCAGACTTTTGTTTTTTCTTCAAAGCTCCACTCCTTCCTCYTRCCTTCCCTCTCTAGATTGTAAACCTGCTCCTCAGTTGTGTTGGAGTATGAACTGGGACTAAAAGTGACCTGGAATTCACTCACTTTGGCCAGTCTCCACTGGCTATTTGGGAACATCTTGATTTATTTTRTTTTTCTTATGAATTAAAATTTAATCTTATCATTATCATTTTCAAGGCCTGGATAAGCCCGTGTTTGTCACCTACTGTGTAAAGAGGAAGAGCTTTTCTCTTAATTGCAAGTTTCAAAAGATGAGCAGTACAATAAAACCCCTTCCACGCTTCTAGAGTATGTGGCAACTACCTTTTGTTCTGTAGTGTTAGTTTTGCTGGGCTAATACAGTATCTTGCTGATATTGTATTATGCGATCTTTATTCCTCACTAAATAATATTAATGTTAATGTTATTTTTCCCAGAATAGAGATAGATGTGCATAAGCTTACACTTGCACAAGAACAGGAGGGTGGAACAGCTATACCTTGGAGAAACACGTCAAATACRGTCAGTTTCTTGAGAGCTTTGAGCRGAAGAGAACAGTGAGAATAGCGCCAAAACACGTCCACAGTGAGAGAGGGCATCATTCAGAAGCCAGGTGTTTGGAGGATAGTGACAGGGATTTCCAAATGCGATTGTACTTGCCCTTAAAGAAGAATAGGGTGTTCTCCTGTCTGTGCTGGTCTCCCTTCTGCTCTCCACAAGCTCYTGTTGTATCCAGTTAGTAAGTCAGGAGGAAGGAATCGTTGCCTTCTTACTCTCCTATTCAGTCATACAAATCAGAAGCTTTTCCCATATTTTCTCAGTGACCCTGGTTTTTCTATTGACATATAGGACAAATTAGGCTTCTTCCCTACTCTTTTACTGCCTTGTAGAATTGTAAGGAGCCTGCCTAGTCCYACAGTAGTGCTGCTTTGCAGAGAGTGTTGGAAGGAATAAGGTTAGTTCCTAGCAGCCTTATATATAAGGAATCAATKGTAATTGACAACTTATATCTCTTATATTGGAAGCCTATTTTTATTGTCTATTAAACTATAATTGAGAAAATATCCCTATATTTTCTCATTATTAATTATAGGCAAATGTGTTGCCACYATAATACCTTCTTTTTCCAACTTATACATTCCCAATAATGACAAATAGCTACCCACATTTAATCCTGAGAATATCTATTCAGTTTCTTTTGTTTTTAACCTTTTGTCTAATCCTCTCCCAGGTTTGCTTCAATGAGTTGCCAACTGCCTGACCCCCTAGTTATGGCCCAGCACCAAGGTGCTGATCACAGCTGATAAAACTCAACCCAGATGACCACCCTGAGGCTGGTTCTTCCACTGGGCAGTTCCAGGAGCTCCCTGCACTGTCTGCAGAGCCGCRTTTTGAGCTGGCCCTGGCAGCAGCCTCGGAGTAAGCAAGGGCTGAAGAGAAAGGTGCAGTCCTGAGGCAGGAAGACAGAGCAGGAGATGCTGGGACCACTGAGGTATGGCACACTCCTCTTTTTCTCCAATTATACTGCTAATTTTCTCCAGTCTGACTTTAATATAAACAAGGAACTTCTACCTGCTAATACTGTGTTTTAAAAATCAACCTCAYTTTTGGGCTTGGTCATATTTACTCCTTGTTTCAGGCTCTAACTTAATCAAAACTCCCACAGGAGCAGTTCTTATTTCTTTCTGGAARCCACAAGATACTGGATGGTGTCAATTCCACTCTGCAGTATGTTAGCAGCACTTGCAAACTATTACTTAAACCTSAGAAGAATAACTTCTAAGTTACACAAATAAAATGAAAGTAAAATATTTACTTATAGGGAGGGGGGGAGGGGGGAACAATGCAGATTTAAAGCAGATTTTTCCTTTTTGTAAGAACTTAGCTATAAATGAGAATTGTAAAGCTTTGAATCCATGCTCTTGTGCATTTTAAATGCCATAAATTGCCCATCACATTCTGTACCAGAGATGATTCACTTTTTCCAGTCGCGTCAATATTGCACACATGGGATCTGTTGTATATTGTGTCAGCCAGTGCTGTTAAAATGCTTCATCTCCTTTGGTACATAAACCATGCTCGGCCTTTCAACCACTCCTGTAACATCTTCACTTATGCAGTGCTCCTCTCAGGAGAGTTGCCAAGGCTGCRGCGTTTGATACTTTATTTAGCGTGTGATCTAAGAATATATTAAYGTCTGTTGTAGTAGCTGCTACGTGTAGGCAGAAGGTTACTCAATGCTGCGTTACCTTGGACAGTTTGACTTTAGAGTGCTCAGCGTGCAGTCCTGACATTCCCTTCATTTTTGAGATTCTAGGTTTTGGGGCATTTTGTCTCAGAAGATGACAGCGGAGCTATATATCCCATGCAAGGTTTGACAGTCAGATCTGTAGAAGATAAAAGCTTCTTCCTGAAGTGCAAGGCCTGCTTATCTCTCTTCACCTTTTGGTGCTGGGCAAATTGGATTAAARCTCTTACTCGCAGTAAAGCACAAATTTTTAAGTAATCAACTGCYAATATACCTGTTGGCAGCTGTTCCAAAATATACATGATAGTTTATAAATTGCAAAGACTAATTGGCAGTGTGCAGTGAATTCTTCAAGAGGGTGGAATTGGAACCTGAGACGGTAGGTGTGCCCCAGGGAGCCAYGATGCCTCTTCTAATTTGTTCTAGCATCTAACCCTGAACCTCAGGAAGTTCTCATTTTTATTCAAATCCCAGGTTGCTAAAAGCTTTGGGGTTTGTTTGGACTGGAAGTGACAGCAGCACCGACTTCTGATGAAGTCTGTTCTCAAACTTTCTCAGTGACAAGCTGTCRCAGACTCCTGCAGCTGCTTTGCACTCATGACAGATTCAGCATTCTTGACTTCTTGCAGCCTTGCCCAAAGAAGGCAATGCCGTAAAATACAGCATAGTATAAGGAACAATTCTTAAATGTTGAATTCCCCGTGTTGTGGAAACATATATCCCATTGTGGGGGCTGATTGAACTGATTGCAGAGGCGGTGCTGGAGAGTCACTCTCRTCCTCCTTGCTCATGCGCACCCAAAAACCAGCCTGACGGGTGAGAAACAGGCTTTTTTCTCTCCCTTTGCCTGCTCTGACAGTGCCTGCAGCTCTGCCAGGTGCAAGGTGTGGCAGCATGGGATCTACCTGCTTGTGCCGAGCTGTTTGTCTTGGCTGGGAAACCTGCCTTTACCAACTGCTGGTAGGGAACTTTGAGCTCAGATAAGACCACGGCTGCTGAAAGCAACCCCATCTGCCACRGGGCTACAGCTCCCAATACTAAATGCTTAAGCCCATCATGTACAAGTGAAGATTGGTCCCTTTGGAATGTTTTTTTTTCTTTCTTCTGATGAGTAACTGTAAAGATGATAGACTCGACTAAAATTTGGTGGAATTTTTAGATAGAATTATTATTTCATCAACTTACTATAGTCTCTATTTTCAAATATTCAGAATGAGCAGTGGGTTTGTGGGTTGGTTGGCTGTTTTTTTTGTTCTTTTAGCATCCCACAGAGATGTTCTGCCTTGAGGCAGAACCCTTTGCAGACACACGGTCAGTGGTACAGGCAGCTGAAAAGCAACTGATCTGCATTAACGCAGGGACTGAAACCTTCCTTGGTATTACTGCTGGATCAGATATTTGCATGTGCCAGGAGACATGTAAACGCAAACTCTTGTTTCATAAGCAAATGCAGCTGTAGTACAAACAGGTTTCTAGTTTTAGAAATTCCTTTCTTGTATTAATGGCACTGAGGACAGCAAAGTTACTAATTCATTTGCCTGTTTTGTAAGGTTCTTTGTTCCCTCCCCTTACCTTCCATCTTGCTTCCCCTTTGGAAGGGAGCTTTTCATGAAAATTGAAGTTTTAAGGAAAAAGTATCCTCRTCTAGATATTTTTCAGAAATGTAAAGAAACCAGCCTTATGAGCTCATTTAGCAGGTACAAATATATAAAATAGACTGTCATAGGTGACTCTATATATAAACATGGAGAGTTACAGAGRCCTGCTCCCTTTGAAATCTTAGGGAACACAGTACTGCCATTCAGATCCTGAGCTTGCAGCATGATGCTAATGCAAGCTTTTCTGGGGAATTTTCCAGGGGCTTTACATAGAATACAGAAGGCAAAAGAACTGGTTTATCAAATTCAAATTATTTTGTGGGAACAAAACATTTTCTTGGCATTTTTGTCAAGGAAGGATCCTTTTCCTTAGAAGGAGAAATGACCCACTGCATTTCCAGCATGCAATGAATGTGGATCTCACCAAGCCTCTGACGAGTGGGTTGTTGACTKCTAAGCTGTAGTCAGTTTTTTGGTTCTGGTCAGTTTTTGTGCTGCTGAAGTGGCTTCACTTCTCTGCTGTGAAGCATCCTTCTGTGAGATGGACTGTGTGTAACCTGTTTGCGGAACCCCTCTGTTTCCAGCTCCTCCTCTACCGTTCCTGGCCATAGGTGGGGGTCTACCCTGGGAAGTGTTTGGCAGTCGCCTGCTTGTTCAGGAGCAACAGAGTGAAGATGAAGTTCTTGTCCTGAAGTGAGAACATTCAGTCTCTAGCCTCACCTCTGAGCAGCCYGTCTCCTGGGCTGGTTTACCATCCTGGAGCAGACGAGCACGTACATGTCTCACTCYGCTCTTTCCCTTCATTAAAATATTAGAGACCTGCATTTCATCCCCACAGAGAACAGAGTGTGCTTGTCACATGSCTTCACGGGACACAAAACCCCTTCCCTTTCTGCATATGTGACCACGTGTCTCCCCAAAGCATCTTGTGGTAGTGTCCAGCTGAGCATAGCTCTGAGCACGTGAACCCCACCACAGGACCAGAGCCCCCAGTGCTAGCTKGAGAGTTCATAAAGGTACCAGCTAGTGCTGGTCTTCCCCATAATTGAAATCAGGTGGTGGAATATGTTAAAGATTTAGGCCTGCCTGATGCTTTYTGCCTTCCAAGAAAGATGCAATCTGTTGGAATTGTTTTAGCCTCGTTGTCGGGAGGACCTGCCAATGAGCCATTTCATGGATTTCAACATTTCCGTTTTGCAGTTTTCCGTAAGAAGCTGAATTTTTTCCCCCCTTTCWTGGATAAAAATAAATCACATGTTTGAAATGAAACCAAAGCTAAGAGTATCACAGCTGCCTGGAGCAGGAAGGTCTGCCCTCAACTGGTGCTTCTTGTTCTGATGGTGAAATTTGAATTGAGACTGCAGCAATCTCACAAATCAGTGTTTCATGTGGCTATGTCTGCCCCACTTTGAGGAGGTGGCCCCCAAATTTTGCCCTCTCATTTAGGGGTGTCTTTAGTTTGGGGAGGGTGTTGGGTCATAGAGATCTTAGTTCTTCACCTACGTTGCTTCGTACAAAACAGAGAGGAGGGAAAAGCGACAAATTTCTTTTTTTTTTTTTTTTTTTTTTTTAACTAAAACTCACTACAGCGATAGTTTAATGTGAGGAAAATCTAATGAAGGTATTAGTGGATATTTTCCCCTTCTTTGCAGCTTGGTGGGGCGCCTCACAGGGTGCACTGCATGGGGCTGCAGTGCAGGAAAGCTTTGACTTGGAGCCATTCACTATTAATAAGGAATTAGCTATGAAAGGGAAGAGTAATTGCAGGTGCTTAGCCATAAATATATCTTGCTGTGCAATGCATAAGGCTCTGACCRAACAGAAACACAGCCTGCATACCTGCACCTATCCATTTTTGCCAGYTGTTCTGTCCTATTAATTAGCACTGGGAGTGCTAACAATATGCAAAGGGCAGAAAGGCTGGTACTGCCTGCTTGGAGATGAGCTGGAGAATGCAAATAAGGCAGACATTCAAATGAACTCGTCATTKCGACAGCACAAAGGGCCCCTTGCTGGCCGGGTCCTCCGTAGCAGCTCCGTGGCGAGCGCTGCCTGTAACTACAAGAAAGCGAAGAGGGAGCGTCCCTGGCCAAGCGGCCTCCGACCTGGCCCTCCGCTCGCAGATGGGCGTTTGCCCAGGAGCCGAGCTCGCCCTAAAGCCCTGGCAGGGAGACGGCAGCCCCATGTCGCAGTGCCACCTAGTGCCTCSCGTCCCGCAGCCGGCTTGCGGGCCAACAGTGTTTCAGTCCTGTCGTCTTCAGTCTGTACTCACCAGAAAACACGTTACGTCTTTGTTGTAGGGAGGGGATTGGAGGCGGTTCACTTGAAAGCTTGAAAAGAACCCCAGCAACAACATCAAACAAACGACCAGGAAACCTTTGTGGGTGAAACTGTAGCTATTGCATGAGCTCTTGTTTCACCCTCGYGCCCTACACAGAATACCTGTTCCTAGGCGTGCTCTGCACAGCAGGGTGTTCCCTTTTTGACATATTTTGATTATAAAGTGCAACAGGCTGGCTGGGATGCAGCCATAGTCTGATATTTCTTGACTAAGAATTTCAGATTGCTAATACTACCAATCGGATTATTAATGAAATTAACACTTATGTTGACCGACATGAGTAGAATTTTGCTTCTCATTCTACATAAAACTCAATTTAYGAGGTGGAGAAGTAGAAATGAAGATGAAATTACAGTCTTTGAACAGTAAGTGGATTATCCTCTRTGAGAATTCTGCAAAGAAATGAGTTTAAACTTGTCATGGCTCTTAGCAAATTGTTATAACTYGTGGGTCTCAGCCCAACAGATCCTGTAGGCTTTTATTGCTGTCAGTTCTGGCTCCTGACTGTCCCAAGAGCAGCCTCCACAACTCTGAGCTTTGCTGTTAGCACAAATAGCAAAGCTGTGGAGCGGGCTTTAATTACCTCTGTGAGACCTGCATCATAACTAATAAAATGCAGAGGGGTTTACCCAGATTTTCACTAGTTTAAAGAAAAGGTTTGGTTCTGTGTTCTGTGTACAGGGAGATGTCATCTGTGCCTTGAGAAAATCAAAGACAGGGTCTGAAGCTTTAGGCGCCTCCTGGGTTATCTTCACCTAACAGGTGAAGTGAGAAATATATTTGCAGTGCTCCTCTATACACTGCATAGGATATAAACCCCTATATCGGGTTTTCTGGCATTACAAGCATGGGAAAAAAGGAGCAGGGGGAATGAGAGAGTTAGTCATCYGATAAGAAAACCTCCCATGTCCTGTTAGGGGTTCTGCTGCACAGCAGACTCTGCAGGGCAGAGGCCTTTGCACCTCTGGTAATCTGGGCTCCAGCTCAGCTGCTGAGCAGCGCGTTGCTCTGTGAGGCCATCAACATGCAGCTCTGCATCGCTGCAGCTCCCAACACGGCTGCTCGAGCAGGGGCAGAGCAGGCACGTCACGTCTTGAGAGCAGCTCCTCACAGAGACTCTGCAAAGAGTTCTTGAGTGTTTGCTTACACTTTTCCTTAAATTTTATTGTCACAGAGACTTGTAGAGAGTTGTAAATGCTGGTTGCGTGCATCRGATGTCTATGGGATTCCCTGGTGTTCCCTAGTTCCCACGGCATCTTCTCCCTTTTCTGTTGCATGAGTTGATATTTGATGTGACACACATGGGCCTCAGTGTRACTTTTGTTAGTTTGACCTAATTTGGACTTTGCTCCTAAAGCAATTTGGTCGAGGTGGTTTCATCCTCCTATCTCTTTGAGCTGCATATGCCTAAAGGAGATTGTTGTAGCAGTTATCAATGGGGAAAATGCAGAGTATGTCTGATTGAACTGAGCTCCATAACTTGGCGCATGCCAAGCAACTATTAATATGCTTCAGGATTGCCTCTAGCATTGACAGACAGCTAAGATAATAGCTTTGGAAACCAGATTTGGATTGAATCCAGAGTGTATTGAGAGCATACAGGAAGATAGGAGGTCTTTACTATTGATAAATGTGAATGCTTTTGATATCATTGTGTGATCTTTATAATCACATACAGCGGAGAGATGGATGAAATGGAAAAGCAAGTGACCTGCTTCCTCCCATCCTTCTCTGATGTGTGRGGTTTATCACCAGCTAATAGGAAATATTTGAGGGGACTCCTTAATAAAAGGATGCCAATAATATTGGCATTGCATCACAGCCTCTGTTTTTTTTCCTTTCCTGGACTGTGCAGCAAACAGAAGCAGAGCAGAGGGGCAGATATTAGTGGTCGTGCCTCGCGGGTGGCCCTGGTGCCGTGGCTCCGTGGGGGAGGCGCCGCTTGCCCCCGGCATCCCCGCCTGGTGCTCACTCTCGGGATGCAGCCACAGCAAATGGGACGTGCACTTACCTGGTTCTTTTAGATCCAGCATTGAGTTGTGGGTGCCAGGCTGACATAGCCAGTAAACAAGAAATATGCATTTGGTGCCAGGAGAATCTAAACAAAAATAAAGTTAGCCTTCCAAAAGAGGCCAAGTTCCAGCTTAAGTATTAAAGGAAGCAGTGACAAAATCAGGAGATCAAACTGATCAGGAGACCAACTGCAGTATATAAAGTCTTAAATAATTCCCTTTTGAAATCCATATCATTCCCCCAAGTAGGAAGCTTAAGATGGGGGCTCTTCTGGAAGAGAATTGCTCCTCAGTCAGGGGAAAAAATAAAAAAAGCACAAACAGCAGTTGTCTCTGTCTTGGTACTGTGAACTCTGCTAGGTTTTGATGGTGGTAGCACAGGTGGTGAGTAATGCTGTTCAGCCTGTCATACACTGTATCTTATCATAATATTAAATCTCAGAATTCTCCATATTCTTAAAAAGCCTGGACACAACATGCCTTGTACTTTATAAAGAACTCAAGGTTTTGTAGCAAGTAAGGCTAGAAAATATTTTAATCTGTAGGCCAGATTCTGCTCCTATACTTAATTGTATGCAACACAAATACAATTAGAAGCCTGGACTGTTATGCATGCAGGCAAATGTTCTGTGCATGACACCCTACAGCAGAGACGAGAATAAACAGGCAGGGAGAGCGCCAATGCCTAGAGTGCACTCCTTCCTGGGGCTGCTGCTTTGTGGGGGTTTGTTTTTGTTTTTCCCCTTCTGGCTGATGATCTGATATCTAACGTTTGCAAAAAGACCTCCTGCTGACTTCAGAAGGAGCTGCCTCGCTCTCTGCCCTTGGCTGGTCTCCTGTTGTCTCAACTGAGCCGTGTCCTGAACGATTTGACTGCTTTAAGCTTGGCCCAGTGGGTCACGATGGGGCAGTGACGATGGGGCTGGGCTGCACCTAGCTGAATGTCGGCTGGGGTGCTGGCACCACTGAGACACAGAAGAGTGAGTGGGGCAAGATGCAGATGGGGATCATCCGCCTCTGGAACCAGCACGTCTTGCTTTCMTGGGATGGCTTTTGATGCCTCGCGTGGGCTCTGCTATGAGTTTGGCATTACCATGCCCTTAGTCACAGCATCTTACTTTGAGATGCTGCTGTGCATTCCAGTTGGATAGAATTTAACATTTAAATTTTTAGCTGAACTTAACATCCCTAGAGGCTTTAGAGGTGGTTTTCTTTTTTTTAATTAAAGAACTTATTCCAGGCAAGCAGGATTTTCCCAGGCTGTCTGCTGACGATGCAAAGTGGCACGCTCCGTTTCCAGTGCCCTGCTGAAGCATTGCACAACTCGGGGCCGAGTCTGCAAGGAGACCTTCGCTATTAGTCAGCCGGGTAATGGAAACTATTTAAAAACTTGGCTGCAACATCGAAAAACTACTACTTGAACATGTGCGCACACATACACACGTATTCCCCAAACAAACAAATGAAAAAACAAAGCCAGATATATTTTAAGCTAAAGGCTCAATCTCTATTTATATCAGAACCATGAGCAGCTATTTGCTGATAGAGTAGGCAGGGCGAAAGATTTTTGAGTGATGTGCCGTGAATTGGTCACACAACTCCAGTTTCTTTAGTGAGGCTCAAGCRCAACTATTTTTGTTAGTTCGAGTATGGAAGTTTCACCCTTCAGACTCCTGGCAAACACCCAGGCTTTGCATGCTGTGCAGACAGGGTTAAAACGAAGCCTGTTGCTTGTTAGGAACAGCCCATCCCAATTCCCTCCACGGGAAGCCACAATCTGTGAATCATCAAAGCCAAGCCGCTCYAGCAAGAGAAAAGAGGGAGAGTGCTAAATCCTGGGAATGCACGTGCAGGATCAGCACATGCTGCCAAATGAGAAACTGCAGTGAACAAAACTTTAAGTTCAACACAAAATCTCCAGTAAAATAAGCAGGGAAATAGAAGTTAAGGGCAAACAGAGAAATGCATGTGCCTGCGTCTGTCTAGTTGTACCTGTCTTGATGCCATGGAGTCGGGTCAAGGTTGTGGAGTCTAGGGGAGCATTTGTGGTCAGTCCAGAGTTGCTGCAGTTTTCCTTGTGTCTTCCTGAGGTTGTCTATTTGATTGCTCCCTTAGAGGACAAAAATGAACATTTCTGTGGGTCATTCATTTTGATTTTAGTGAAAAAAAATCATAAGAATTGGGCTTAAACCTTCTGACTTGATTTCCAAGTCGCAAATGGAACACACTGTTTGTTAATGGTGGAAACTAACCCAGTCAAAGTGCCTGATCTCATAGAGGGCTTTCCCATGACAGGGAATGYTCTCGTTTGGCTTTTTGAGCATCTGTGGAGGTGCAGGAGGAACAGCAGCTGAATGTTGGACGAATGTACAAGAAACCATGGCAGAAAAACAGCTTTGGTGGGTTTTATTGTTTTCCCTTGCAATATTTCTGGACAATGTCACTGGGTAAGTTTAGGAATTTTCATGAGTGTTCTGTTCTAAATTTGTTAGTAAACTTGCGCTATCAGATTCTCTTGAAGCTCTGAGGTTGTTTATAACATAACTCGCATCTTTTAAGTCAACAGATAAAGGCAATAATAAAATGCCTGTCTTTGTGGGTGCCTAATCAAGGCAGCAATAGTAACACCACTTTTGAACCTGTCTGTGTGTTTCTCTTTCATGTTGTTAGTCGAGCAGCCAGTGAATAGTTTGATTATGCTGATATGTCATCCGTGTTGAGAAATCATGGATGTTGCGCTCGAAACTGGGGTCTGGGTACTTCTCAGATTTCCTCCTAACTTTGCAGCAGATAGTGATGGAGAGAATTCCAGAAAACTGCTGGTAGCTTTTTGTTCAAACTGAATGTGTTTAASTTCCAAAGGCTCTGAAGGTGTTGAATGTTAATCTATATTTCCATTGATTTTACGGCAATGCTGTGACCTGGGCTGCTTGAGAGGGCTCAGCCTGGACCTACTAAGATCAATAACAGGTTTCATGTTAATTTACTGAAATCTCTGTTCAGCTTTCGACTGATCTGGGAGATGGAAAGAAACACAGGATAGATTAGCTAATCTCCATTGCAGCTTGGAAAGCAAACTAGATTTTTGAGAGAAAGGGAAGAAAGGAGGAGGGAGCTTATTTTGTCTGCTTCTTAAAAGTGTTTTAGCTAGTAAAAGTGACTAGCAGTGTGACAGCATTAAGTGGTTTGTCCTGTGCATTTTACTAATACAGGTGATACTTGCAATAATTTGTGTGTGTGCTGGGAAAGGGACAATGTAGGAGGAACTGCAGTGAAGACCGTATCTTTCCAGCCTGACTTCCAGTTTTACATCTTCACAAGGCTGTGTGATGGGCCAGAGTGCAGAGCCTCAGGCTCAAAAGTTACATTCCWCTCGTGTGGGGGTGTGGAAGGAGCTCGGCTGCCAAGAAAGTATCTAGGACTTATTAATGATGGTTTACAGGGGATCGCGGGGGGAACAGAGCTGGGGCCAATTAAATTCATGCACCCGCAATCGCTTTAGTCTTGATTTTCACTCGGAGGATTTGGCTGGATCCCAAGGGAAAAATCAGAAGCTGCAAATGTCCCTATTGCCCTGCAAAGCCCTTAGAAGATTTGGCTGCAAGACAGGGGCTAATGGAAATGGGCCAAGCAAAGGAACGCGCGGCCGCGTGCAMTGGGAACAGGGAGCCCTCTGTACGAGCTGCTGTCCAGCAGCTGCTCCCAGGCCTGCCCGCTGCCACGGAGGTGCTGGGAGCCCCTGCCCGCTCCAGGAGAATCCATGAGCTCAATGAGAAGACTGCTGAACAAATGCCCCCTTCTTCACGAGGTTTGCACGTGCCCTCTCCTCCCGAAGGAGAGCGATGAGAACTTGTAACACTCCCACTGGGAAAAGGCAGCACCAGTGCCAAAGCATTTAAATGTTTTTTCTGCTTTAAAGAGGATATTTAARTATAAACAATGCCATTTTCTTCAGTAGTAAGACGCAGTGAGTATAAAATAAATCTAACTGCTCACAGGAATTACTCAGATGTTGTATTAAATCTCCGAAGATACAAATTTCAGGGCTCATGGAAATGTATTGGAATGTATTGCATTTGGTACTCAAAACGAAGGAGTACAAATGCTCAAATTCTTACCTYTGTGCTCCCTTATCCCATAAAAATGGATTCTGACCTTGATAAATTGCTTCTATATCTTATTTCTAACTTTAAGCATTCAATGCTTGTCTTGAGTTCTTAAAAAGCATGCATTTTCAACACAATGCTTAAATTCTGGAGCTGACAGGAATGTATTGTTTTGCCTTCATCAGTCAGCACAGTAGATTTACCTTTTAATTTGTAGGTTCCTTTATTTATCCCTCACATTTTGTATTTCAAGTAGAATTATCTCATTTGATCAGTGGAATCAAAGCAGCAGGTTTACTACACAGCAGCTTGTGAATATCAGAGCCTTCAGCAACTGGAGGGTGTGCAGGTCTGTCCAAGAAGGAGTGAGGGAAGAGGCCAAGGTGGAAAGCTTGAAAGCAACTGAAATAGTACTCAAGTGCRTGATAAATCTTAAATAAAGCTCTGTTGGCTGGATACCTAAATGGGGACGTGAACTGCAACTTGAAAAAATCTTAAYGCTGTAAACATAGCTGTATCAATCACTGTCTTTGTGTGATTGTCAAAAGAAAAAAAAAAAAAGAGAAGAAAGAAAGAGATGTTCATAACAGTGTGTTGAAAAGGAAAATTCAACCCCTTGCCAGTGAAAACAAATTGCAGTACAGTGAGATAAAACTTCTGAACTCAACTTCCCTCTTATTAAGATTAATTAGTTGCTGACAAATACATCAGGGAACAGTGTGCATAGGCTGAGTTAGGTCCCAGGGCACATGGAAGGATTAAGGGCCTATATTCAGTTTTTATRGACTGAGAAAGAAGGAATGTTTTGTCAGAACTGTGATCCACCCTTAATAACGTGATGGCTCCCCAGGGGCTCCTAGGCACTTCCTTCCATCAGTCTCCTTCCACCTCCACTGAGGAAAAGACAWGTCTCGTTCCTGTCTCTTTACAAACATCTGCTTGTAACAGACAATTCTCGCATTACGACARGAGCTACATCAGATTTTCCCAGTTCCACTTTAACACTCCATTTATTAATATGCGCTCAGTGACTCCTTTGCATTATCAAAGGTAGAAACCGCTCTGTACCGTGATGTTAATTTAAAGTACCTGAATGTTCAAAGCTCCAGCGACTCGTGCACCCTTCTGACGCTATGAAACTGGCAGCCAAAGAGGATGATGCTGAGATTTGGAGGGCCTGAGTTTTGCTGTAGTCATAAATTGTGCGTAAGAGAGAAGCAACTGGTCATGAAGCTTTCARTGATGGGGCAAAATTCATCTTCCTCACTTTTAAATGCAAGGGTTTTTTTTGCAGAAGCCAGTTAAACCCACCCGTATTTCATGTGGGTCTCCCCTCTAATAAAAGTTTACAGTGTTCCTGCAAGTAAGTGGAAAATACTGGTGTAACTTTTGTTTGCTGAATATACAAAATATTGTGAAGAATATTTTGTATATTCAGCAAACAAAARTTTTAGTTACTAACCTACTTAGGTTAGTAACTAATAATACACTTAAATAATGTGTCTGTGTATTACTTTATTTAAATTGTGTTACCTGCAATCTTTAGTTTAACTTGTTTGCATAGTTCTTGACCTAACTGCTGTCATCCTTCCTATTAGTTCATTAAAGTAATCCCCTATTATGCAGATATTAGCAATGGCTTTTAAGTGAATTAGGAAAGAAGACAGGTGTATTACTGCTATAATTACTTCATGAAAGGTAGGCAAGGTTCAATTCGGATTATTGCAAGACCRAAGCACCACAACATTAAAAATGCATAACTGTGTGTGTATTAATAAGGCCTCTCCGTAAGYTTTTAGTATGTAGGGAGCCGTCTAATTGCCAGCAGTAGAAGTACACCTGCAATCTGTGAGTGAGAACTCATCAAATGAGGCAGAAGCCTTGATACTTGCTAGGTAGGTTACTTATTGATCAAAATGAGAAAAGACAGGAAATTACCAGGGGCATGGAGTGGGTTTGTAGTCGCAGAATGAGATGGTGGAAGGTGCCTCTGTCCCTCCACTGGCCAAGCTCCTCCTCGAAGCAGGTGAGAGTTCCTACTTGCAGCTCCTGCTTGCTCGAGGTGAGAGCAGCTGTGGTTTCGTCTTGCAGAGGCTGCAGCCCTGCCGAGATGGGAGTGTTGTTTCTGTGGAGCGGATGAGGTGTTTCTGTGTGTCTCCCATCTGYATGACCAGTGCTGGTGAGTGGCACCTGCAGACGTGTTCGGTWAAGGAGCAGCGCGACTGCTGCGAGATGTGACACACAAAGTGCTGTGAACACAGAGTCTGAGGAACATTAACCCTATTGAACACCATTTAGGCTAACAGAATGTCTAAGTAAATAGGAAAATCACCCCTGACCGTGAGGAGGTTAACAAGGTCCAAGCTGGGAACCAAACCATGAGGRGGGGAAATGGACTTTGCATGAAGAGAAGGGAATAGCGTCAGCTCCACGCGACTGAGCAGTGTGAGCTCTATTTCCAAAATAACGCGGGATTTATTTGTGAAAGTCAAAACTCAGGATTCAGTACAGCTAAATCACGTCTTTTCTTATGTCTCCTCCCGAGACATGACTCAAAACTCTCGAGAGAGCCGGGAGAACTGAGCTGTTTCCAGTATGTTCTGTGTCTCGCATTTCCATGTTTTGTTTCTGATAAATTTTTATTTACTATTCTSTAATCAAGAATGTAAGCCTCTGCTTTGCTGGAGTAAACTTGGTTGCTGTTTCAGATTTGCCTAGTACTAATGCTAGAGTCATACAATCTCATCAAGTATAAAACATCCTGGTTTGTTTCTGGGGGGTTGATTTTTYGTTGTTGTTTTCTCCAAATAGCTGAAGTTACTGCAGCACTGCAGAACACACTAGGAAGCCAGAAGAGGCTAAGGAAGTTAATTTGGGGTGAATTTTGCACCAAGATTATTTGATAGCTAATACCACTACAAATCAAATATTRGGGAGGAATGTGAGCCACCAAACAATAATTTATTCTGCCTGGTCCTTGTCAGAGAACATTTCAAAACTCTGCTACAGTGCGTAAAGCCCCGAGCGAGTGGCAGGGGAGAGCAGCTGCTCATTTGGAAATGTTATTCAGCAGATGATACCATACCTTGGCCTGATCCTCCAGAATACTGTGGGCAGGTGAACTTTGCCTTTTTAAAACTTCAGAGAGAAGAATTGTCAGGCATTCACAGGTCTGTTGGGAGGTCTTGAGCTTTGACAGGCAGTAGATGATGCTGYGGCTGAAAGAACCAGGCCAGGAAATCAATCTGTGTTTGCATCAGAACCGGCTGTTCGTGGACAAGTGTGACCCCTCTGTGCTGCCCTTCCGTGTGTGCTCTGGCCATGAGGGCCCAAGGCCAAGCTGAGCAGGAGCGTTCCGGAGAGCTGCAGCGAGGCTGCGGAGCAGGCTTGTTTGCATCTTCTTTCCCTTCCCCCCTCCCTTATTACATTTTTAAAAGGTTTATCCTATGATTTCAAGCTGTTTGGCATGTCTCAGTGGATAAAATCTTTTGTGGGAGGCAAGCAAACAACATGCTGTCTGTTCATTGCATTTGGTGGTGCTTTTCACACCGCTGTGGGCACTCAGGTTCTCTTTCCTCATTAGACTTTCACCATTAAACACAGGTACCTGGTGTACAGAAATGCAAATCTCTGCTCTACACTGCAGCTCTGGCATGGATTTACCTGTAAGGAAATTAAAAGTAAATAAGACTGGACTCCATTTCAAGCCATAGAGGAAGCACAGGAGAGTTTGAGATGTGGCCAGACACAACGAATCTTAATCAAGGTTTCCTTTTCTGAAGCCCAGCTCCTGTATGTAAGCAGAGATGACTGAGGGAATGTATCCGTAGGTCTAGGAAAATTTCCCTAGCTGTCTGGATAAGACTTTTAAAATTGTTCCTGCAAGCCAACCTGACACTAACTGTGACAAAGTCAATAGCGTCAGTCTGTAAAAAAAAACAAATTACATCTCTCTGTCCCTGAGTGCGTTGGGTGGTGTGTGTGCGTGTACCATGTTGGAGGTTTCCTGCCACTCTTGCATTCATGCTCTGTGCTAATGTGCGTGGGGAGAGTTTGTTTATGATCAGGAAGATACAGGAGGCAGTTAGGAATGTGGCCCTGCTCTTCCAGCCCCCCGTGCAGAGCCCTGGTGCGTGCTCTGTGTTCGCCTTTCCCATCAGGGTTGGCTCTCRCTGCACGGCCCGGCTCCTGGAAGCAGCGCTTCGGGCCGAGAGGGTCCCAAAGGGGAAGTTAAGGTTGCAGGGCAGCAGGTGCTGGGATTTGTCAGTAAAAGAAGTAGGCTCCTAGTCTGCCAGTGCAGAGCGTGGGAGAGGCTTTATCCACCTATCGACTGTCTCTACATAATTGTACATCTTGCAGTGCAATTTAGAAGCTAATTTTGATTCAAGGCTCTTCCAGTTGAGGAATAAGAGGCCTGGGAGGGTGGTTTCCTCCAGGCTCAGGGTGAGGGCTGCCCTGCTGGGGTTTGCGTGGGAGCACAGGGTCTGTGCTGATCCCGAGTGCGGATCCCCGGATCCGGCCGCAGCACACAGGGGCTCCAGCCTCGCCGGGCTCCTCACGTGCCCTGAAGATCTGAGCGCCGACTGGCCTTTCGCTGCAAGGAATGTGGATCGGGGGGCTTTACTGACAGCCCTAGGTAAAGAGCAAGCAGCAGAGAGCTGTCCTTGAGGAAAGGACCATTCCAGGCCTGCCAGCATGCAGGAGGTTTCAAGACATTCCCGAGACATGRGTCTCCAGAGGGCCCATGTGAGTGGAGGGACTCAGGGAACGGCCGGGCTGTGAGCGCTGTTTGCTGTCTGCACAACCGAGAGACTGGCTGGTCTTAGTGCTCTGACTGCCTGGCCATGCCCCTTGGGGCTGTATGTGTGAGCAAAGGAAACTCCCCTTAGAGCACAGCCAGGGTCAGTGTCGGGCTCCTGCTCCTGCAGGGTGATGACACCAAGGGGCATCAGGATGCCCTGCCCCGGCAGGGGGAACGTGCACGTGTGGGAGCCCGTGAGCATGAACCGGCTGCAGCTGCCCCCGTCCAGCGCACTGCTGAGGAGCTCTGTCCCATCGTGGGTATTGCCCTGCACTAAAATACACCGCAAAGTAGTCCTATGTTAGTGGGGATAATGTTTGATTCAGAATCACATATACAGCACAGTTGTCAATCGTCAGTCCAACCTCACCATCCTGTCCAAGCAAAAGCTGCGTGAGTTTTCAACCTCAGCTGTTAGCACTTGCACTCATTCACACTGRTGGAGTGAACACAGGTTCAGGGCCTGCAAAGATGTTCTGAAAGAAACAGAAATTGGGCAGTGTGAACCAGAAGCAGAGGGAAGAAATTTCGCTGCCTCAGAAGATGCAGAGCTCCAGACTGTCTTGTACTTAGTAAAGCTACTGCAAGCACAGTCAGTTAGATAGATACCTGGCTCCTGCAGAGGAGTGCACATACAGCAAGCCAGAGGAGAAGGAGTCTTCTGGTTTGCTTCATTCAAGATGAGTGTGAGCATAAAAAGAAAGATTTTTAAGTAGCAAAAGTTAGATTTTTTTTTTTTTTTTTTTGTAGAAAGTCTTAGCAGGAGAAGGCTGAAACAGCATCGACCTGATCTGTGCTGCAGACCTGGTAATCTTGCCAGCGTTGGCTTACTGAAAGGAACCCTTTTTTTGTTTAGTGTTGGTAGTGTTTAGTGTTGGTAGTGTTTGTTTTGGTTTTTAATTGTTGGCAGTTGTTAACTTCGGCTTTCACAGGGCTGTGAGGAGCGCTCAGAGGAGCTGCCAACCCCAGCTGAGGTCACCAGCCCGGCGCCTTTCCCAGGCCTGCCCTGGCTTCAGCAGTAGYCTAGCACTGACCCTTCAAACCCTTCTAGAGCCCATTATAAATGTGCAAATGTGGGCAATTAACAGCTTTTTGTGTTTGTTTTCCACCTGAAAGGATCATCCTGAGAACCTYGCGGTCGCACCTGAGCAGTTCCTCATTTAGGATAGTTCTTAACACTTGTCCCTGATGTGAACCTCTCTTTCCTTTTAATGCATGGTGCGATACACCACGGCGTGGGGTAGGGTGGGCTCTGTAGGTGTGAGATCTCAATCAGGGCCTGCAGAACACGGTTTGGTAGTGTTAAAAGTGTGAAACGCTCTGCTAACAACCCTGATCCCTCCTTCTTCTTCATCCCTCAGTAGTGGATTGCAAGACAGCCAAGAAAGCGGTCACGAAAGCTCTCCTCAAAGCCTGAATCGTTCAYAGACCTGTTTTAACTTCTTTAGCAGATTTCAAATAACTTTAGAGATTATACATCTGCCAAAGAATATACTGGAATGATTCATATAACGTGCTTTTACAAACGTTTTCCAAGTTTTCCTCTGTTTTCTTTTTTTTTTCTTCCCCTCTGCTTTTGATCTTGCCTGTAGATCCTGCATATTTCCTGCATACTTGAGGGGGAAGGACTGAGAAAGTGATATTGTGGCCACAGTATGTGGGAAATGCCATGGGAATTACTTGTGTTTTTCCCTCAACAAAACAGACCTTTATCGGTGAAMGAAGCCAAATATTAAGAAAATTGAAGAGAGAGACCTTATGGTTAAGGTGCAGCTGGGCATTTCCTGCTGGGTCAGGGCAAGGTTCAGCCCGCCCTAAGGCTTTGATCCCTGAGGGTGCCATAAGTGCAGAAGAGAATTAAGGTACTCCCAAATCTCCGGGAGGTTTGAACTGCAGTAAAAGGCAGTTCCAGAGGCCACCGTGCCGCAAAGCACCATTGGGGCCCTCCCAGACCTGTTGGCAGTGTTGACTGAAGGTAGGRGAGACCGGGAGAAGGAGGATCCGGTTGGTGTCATGTGGGCCGGATTGGGTGTGGGAGGGCTTGCACGCGCTCGTGTCGGCCTCGCAGCCGGCCAGGGCAATTTCTAACCAAAACTGCCTGTGTGTTTATGTAGTCCCAGTAGAAGAGGGGTGGTGGAGCCGGGTAGGCTCCTATTCCTGCCTCTTCCTCGCAGGAGCCGCCTCCCAAATCCGCAGGGACACGTGAAAATCCTCTCGGAACGAGGGGTGGGTTTGTTTGCCAGGTGCTCTCCAGATGAGCATGGTCAAGTGAAGGAAAGAATTCCGGCTCAACACAGGCCCTGTGACTCATTTCAAGTTTCTTCTAAAACAAATCTCCCTTCTTTAAGGAACAGCAGGAAAAAGCTAATAAGTAGACGACTTTTGGGGGAAGCTTAGTGTAAGTGGAATAGAAAGCAAGTAGAACAGGATAGAAACATCGTGCACTCTAGTACCAGAGAAACGAGGAAGGCTTTTGGCTTCCCCAAGCCTTTGTGATGGCTCAAGGGTTATAGGGATCTTCAAGAAGATTTGATTTTAGATTTTAAATAAATGTATGTTAGCTTTGCRAGTGTGGAGGAGTGTTCTGTATGTGAGAAGTCCGAAAATAATAAAATTGGCATTTTAATTACTTGCTTTGTGTACTTTTTTTTCTGCATTTACTATGTAAGAGGCCGCTTGTTCAGTGCACTCTGGGAAACAAGCTCCTACTTTGTGTTCTGTTTACACCCTGACATTTCTAAGCAAGAGAAGAATGYAGAATACTTGTGCAAGAAACAGTTTTCTCCTAGTTTGCAAGAAATAAATGAGAAGTTTGATTGATGATCCTGCTTTAGTAATCACACGGTTCATGAGAAAAGTTCAAAACTATTAGAAATTCTTATAAACCCTTGTAGCCAAAATAAAACACAGATTTGTTTTTTCCTCCCTCTCGTGACTCTCCTGAAGCATTTTCTGTGCGTGACAAACTGCTGGGTTGGCGTTCAGACTAGTGCTAGGCACACACAAATCCAGAAGGCTGAAGGGGCCCAGTGGGCAGCGGGGATGCAGCTAGGGCTGTGTTACCCGCTCCTTTGCTTTCCCCTTGTGTCACAGCTGGAGGTGGGACCAGCCRAGGTCTGTGAGACCTGCAAGTGTCTCAACCCACAGCATCCTCGGGCAGGACTCTGACCTGGCTACTGTGCAGACACAGAGAAGTAAGAAACCAGGGAGGAGGCTGTAAAGGCTGTGGGGTTTACAGCGAGGGTGCTTAGCGGAGCTGTGTCTCATATACTGAACTGCACAGCTGGACTGTGTCTCTGTCGGTGCCTAAGAGGGAAGAATGGGAATATCATGTAGCTAATGCCATCTTTGGAATTCCTCTGCTTTATTTCAGAGGCAAGCGGAAAAATGAGGTCACGGTTTCCACGGGCTGCCATTGCTCCACACACCATGCGGGCTCGAGGCGCCTGCTGCAAGAAGAACCTTGCCTGGTAGGTGTTGCACCCTGGCGCTGCTGGGTGTGATGAGATTAGGCAGATTCCTGTTTTTCCCCCCTGCCTCCGTATTGCCAGTGCATTCCCCACCACCCCCTCCTCCGCTCCTCAGTCCAAGCTGCTCTTCCCGCTTTCCAYGAGGTCGAGTCCTTTCCCGCCGCCTGCGTCGCGGTGAGCAGCGTGTCAGGGTTCTCCTCGCGTTAAGAGGCTCCTCRGTGCTCTGTGCTCTGGGTGGCAGTCACTGCTCGCTTTGCCAGAGCCCGTGCCAGGCAGCAGCCAGCCCGGGGCCTGGCCCTGAGCCGTCCTGAGAGAAGAAAAATGGCTTTTTCCAGGGGGTAGCAAAACAGTTTGATTCATCACTCCAGATACCTCTGCCCTTCTGTTAAATGGGGCAGCCCCTGGCCTTGGCACCTGACATAAACGCAACTTGCCAAAGAGGCTTGTGAGCAGCTGTGGAAGAAAAGCTGAGATCTGCATCTCCCTTGGTGTCAGTCAGAAAAGTACMATTTTTAAAAAATCTACTGTTCTTTGGAATAGAAAAAGGAATGACGGCCAGAGAAAAGTATCCAAGGCCCTTCATACACGCAACTCTGTAATACCCTAGAGCAGAGCTGCTGTCGG
Organism: Eudromia elegans; assembly: GCA_003342815.1. Lineage (NCBI taxonomy): Eukaryota > Metazoa > Chordata > Aves > Tinamiformes > Tinamidae > Eudromia > Eudromia elegans. The sequence goes on along the minus strand of PTEX01000031.1, from coordinate 1,731,965 downwards.
GGACGCTTGCTGAACCAAGCAGTCTCACCTCYGATGGTCTTTCCATGCAGAGAAAAGGTAGCCAGTGTGTGGACAAACACGTGTTGGGTCTGCTGGATCTGYTGGGTCTGGAGATGGGCGCCTGGGCCGGCTCCCCGCATGCTGATGCCATCTCGGTTAGGAAACTCAGAATGGAGTTAAAGGAATCTTGAATTGGGAATGAAAAGAAAAAATCTTAACCACTTATTGCAGATCTATGACTTCTGGCTCATTCTTGAAAAATCGTTTGTCTGGGCACAGTATTAAAGATGGAGGATTTTGTTTGCATCRTTTTGGTCTGCGGTTGCTGCATTTGGGTGGGAGGGTTCAGTGTGGTTTTTTGGGTTTTTTTCCCCCCTTTTTCTATGTTTTTGGCAGGAATGTCTCTGTGGTTGCTCACAAAGCTCAGTGCTGCATTCCCAAATGCAGCCCAAGAGGAGGGGTGAAAATAGGTGCTCTCTGCACTGCCCAGTGTGATCCCGCATGCTTGTTGGCTCGTGCTGTTGCAGGAGATTGAGCTGTTGCACAGGGTTGAGCTGTTGCAGGGGGGCTGATCTGTTGCAGGGGGCTGAGCTGTTGCAGTGGGGCTGAGCTGTTGCAGGGGGTTGGGTAGATTTGACACTTGCTTTTGGTATCTCCAGAGTAGCTGCAGGCAGGCTGGCAGTGGCAGCATGGGATGAAGCGGCTGCTTCCCAGTAACATCCAGCGGAATCTCCTCTGAGGAGCAGGAGTCCTAAAGCAGGAGCTGCCTGCTGTGGAAAAGGGAACTCTGTTTTGACACCTACAGTTCTGAGCAGAAATGCAAAAGAGAGAGAGAACCCAAGACCCTAAAATGAGCTGTAAGCAGAGCGGAGCACAGGCTTGGGGCTCTTGGGGCTACTCCAGCCTCCACCTCCTGAGCTGATGGACAATTACCAGGAGAGGGACTCGGCTGTTGCCAGGGGTCAGGGGGCACTTCGGGAGCTCTTCTACTCCAAGCAGGCCAAGCTCAGACACAATGAGCATGAAGCACAAAACACAGAGCAGCTGTGGCAGTGACGCCCGTGTACCAGGGAAGGTCCCGGGTTGGGAAGGGGGGTACGCAGCCTGATTCGGATTAAGAGACTTCCAGGCAGTCACCCAAAGCCTCAAGGGAATGGCCTGAACTCCACAGGGCAGAAAGTGTAATAAGTGGATATCTCTCCTGACCCTCAGACTTCAGAGCAGGCCAGGTCTTTCATTGTATCTTAGCTTATATATTCAACTGTCAGCATTTTAAGCCCCTGGTTATTGCCCCGCGGAGGAGCAGTGGGGGTGCTGTGGTTCCTCTGCCTGCACAAATCCACATGGCTTTCTCCTCTTCCCAGGGATATCGTATCCCTGAATATTTTTTTTCTCGGAAGCTCGTTTTGAAGTCCTGCTTATTGCCGAGTTCGGAAGCAGGTCTCTCCCTGCCCTGCCCATTGCTCTCCCTTCCCCTTTGATCGTTCCCCGGTCGGAGAGCCGGGTCTGAAGGCACCGCACGTCTGCACTGTGGGATCCTGCCTGGTGCAAYGGGTCTAAATGCCGAGTGCTGCAGCCAGACCTGCTGCAGGAGCTCTGCTGGCGGTGCCGTCGCAGCAAGGATGGCTCTTCCCTGTCCGGGGAGGAATGGACAGGAGCATGGCGGAGCAATTTGCTAGTTACAAATCCTAGCGCTTAAACATGCAAGGATGGAAATTACAGAGATCTCCAGTGCAGAGCTAAAATGCAGCCGACCCAGGGGGAATTAGGTAGCACTTCTTGTCCGTGAGTGCTTCCAGCTGAGGCACAAAAGCTACTGCATCGTGTGGGGCTGTCTGCCTGGCAGGTTTGCTGGTTTCCCTACCCGCCGGTGACTTGTTCGTCAGCAAAGCCCCGCAGGTTGTTGCAGGTTCAGGACAAGCCGCCCCACCGTCTTCCCCGGCACTTATTCCCCGCTGGACGATGGAGTCTGGAGTTTTCCCTTGCACAGGACTGTTACTGCAGCAAAGCTCCATTGTTTACTCGAGCACTTATTGTCCGTTCACTGTTTGGGACGCAGGAAACCTCCCCTGTGCCAAAAGYCTTTAATGGAGCAATCAGAATATATTTTTAAAAGGCACTCCTCCATCTCGCGCRGTCTCTGCCCGACCCACAGCCATGAGGATTTATACATAAACTGGTGTTTTCCTGGGGAAATAATCCATTCGTGCTCAGCACCATCCGCAAAACTAATCAGGCACCAAGAACCTTGTACAGACCAAGCCTTCCTCCCCCCTGCATGCTGGAGGTTTAGCTCCCGGGCTGAAGTTTCGCAGGAGGATGCAGGTGTCATGGTAGTGACATGGGGCAGCTACTCGTCATTAATTACTCATTAAGCTTTCTATACGCTTTGAGAGGCAGCTCGCACAGCGTCCTCGATTGCTCCGCGCAGCCCAGGGGTTGTTTCCCAGTTAGGTGCCTGAACTGGGGAGCCGCCGTTTGCGATGGCCGCTCAGCGTGCCCGGCAGCCCCAGCGGGGCCACGTCGTGCACACGGCGGTTGTGGCACCAGCGCCGGCGGCTGAACCGGCCCCCTGAACACGTTATTTTACTGCATGAAGCAGCTGCTTTTGTGTGATGGGAAGCAGGAGGCAGAGGGCTGGCAGGGCCTGCAACGCGAGGGGGTGACGTGGGGACGCAGGGGCCGGCTGTGCGGAGGGCACGTTCCTCGGCGAGGGGAGCAGCAGCAGCCGCGCYGGCTGAGCCTGCGGCGGGCAGGTTGCAACAGGACTCTGCAAATGAAGCAGACAGGGCTGAGCCTGCCCGGCGGCGCAGGGAGGTCTCAGCGGCAGCGTGCAGCAGCGCTGCAGCTACAGGAGGTACCAGAGCAAGCACCTGAGCTCGGCRGCGGCTGTAAAACCTGTGCCAAGGCCCTGCCAACGCGCTGGCGGCTGGGCTGCTGCAGGGCCTGGAGTCGCAGCAGCAGCTAGAGTGCAGAAACAGCGGGAGCAGCCTGGGCATCGGTGGGAGCGGAGCCGCACCAGAGCCCAGCCGAAGCCCAGGCCTTTCCGGAGGTCCTTGGTGGCACCGGAGCACTGCCTTCGCTGTGCTGAAACTGGGCGAGAGGAAGACGAGCCGAGGAGCTTTAGTTCTGTGTTCCCTGTGTGTTCCCGCATGGGGTGTTTGCTCAGGTTGCGCTCAGACCAGCCGGTCCTGCCCAGGAGCGGTCGAGGTCACTTTGGTGCTCCTGGCACCATGCGAGGGCCGCAGTGGCTGCAGGCGGCGCTCCCTGCGGAGCTCCCTCTTGGCTGTGATTCCCTAAGGACTTGGCCCTCTTGTCCTAAAGATKAATTCTTTCAGTAATCTCCTCCTCTTCCTCCTACAGCACCTTCAGGGCTCTAGAGCATCCAGTGCCGCAGACCTGCCGGCCCTGCTGTGTGAGCTCAGCCCACCCTTGAGGTTAAAGCTCAGGTGTTTTCTGGGGTTTGGTGGTTGGCGAGGCACTGAGACTCGCGTCTCCACCGCCCCTGCGTGCACTCGGGCCCCCTCTGGCCCAGGGATTATTCCCATCACTCTTTTGGTGTGTGYAGAGGCCAGCTCTGTTGTGCTTATAAATGCTCGTTTCACAACAGCAAGAAATTTCCCACCAGAATCTTGTTTATTTACATATATTTCCCTCCTGCGTTCTCCATTTTTAAAATCCCATCCAATCCTGGAGGCTTCTGCACTTGTAACACCGTGGAAAACACCTTCCCTTAGCCRGCCAGGAGCTTTGCTGGAGTAGCACGGGCCCACCCTGTATTAATTACTCCCGCTCAGGATGTGTATTTTGTGTAAGCTTGACTTTCCCTGCTTTGGTGTTTACAAATSCTGAGAGAAAATCCAAACAGAAATTCCAGCTGCTGCCTTGTCTCCTCTATGTATTTGTCTAATAGTGATGCAGGAATGTTATCTGTGCTTCTGAAAATAAAAATGTAGGAGATCAAAGGACATCACAGGAACAGTGGATAAACAGTGATGAATTTCAATTTAAAAATAATCAAAGCTATAAAATTCAAACAAGCAGGAAAGTCTTTCTTTCATGGAATAACATTTCGACCATTCTGACCTGTGTCTTATTCTCCCGATCAGATTTTAAATAGAGCTTTTCTTGCAGGATGATTTCCAGCGTGCCGGAGGCCGGCGAGCAGATCTCGGCTGGTAACGCGCAGAGCGGAGCCCATGGGTGGCCCTGGTCTGGGGAGGAGCAGCAAGTTCCCACCGGAGGCGGCACCATAGCTCAGCAATACCGACGTTTCTGCCACTCTCAAACGCTTCAAAGCCACRTGCAGTGGAAGAAATGTTGCTGTTTTACATTCTTATAGGTTTGTATTCTTTATTGTACAGTCAGGAACACTTATTTATCCCTGGCTGTGTATTTCAGATCGTTAGGACTGCTTTCAACGGCAGCTGTCCCCTGTATTTCACGTTCCTTAGGCGCTGCAGATGCTCTGCAGGCAGCTCCATCTCCAGCAGATTCATGCAGTGCTAACTGTCCCGTTCCAACTTCCATTCTTGCCTGTTACTTCTATGGGGGAAAGACAAAGATCTTTTTTGATCCTTTTAAATTTCAGAAAATTTCAGAATGTTATAAGAAAGTGCAGCTTTCTAACCAAACTGCCATGTCATTTAAATGTAATTTTCAAACTCACTTTTGTCTCCTTAGAGAAATGGGAAAATGGGAAAATATTCCCATTTTATTTCCTGTTCTTCCCTCCGTAACATCCTGTCCTGAAAGCACGGGCCGGACCTTCGCCTGTGCGTGGTTCCCCTGAGCACAACCAGGGACGGGTCTTGACGGGCGCGCTGCTTGTTGGTTCTCTGGGACGGGGCAGCGAAGCTCCACAGGGCAAATGCTGCTTCCTTGCTGTGACTAAAACAAAAAGGAATTAAAAAGCAGGAGGCGAAGAAAAAGCTGTCGCTAGGGTTGGGGAAGATTAGTTCTGTAATCGGTAACTTCATGACACTGAACTGGGATTATCATTAGTGACGACTTTAGRTCTATTGTTTTCTTGCTCTGTTTGAAGATTGAGTCCATAAAGTTTTATGAGCTATAGTTTAGATAATGCTAGGAAATAGCTTGTCTGGAACTAAAATTATCTCATTGTTTGAAACGGGCAGGGACAGGTTTTAGTCTCTTCTGCATTAGTATATTTGCCATAAAGCAGATTTTATCTTTCAAAAATCATTGTGTGTCTGCTCATCAAATTTCTATTTTCATATGTGGAAATACTTGTTCCCTGTGGTTGCGTGTGAATACGTTAAAGAATCTAGGTCATAAGGGGAGAGATCTACAAAACAGAGTTGAAAATGTTTGTATTCTTCTTTTCAAAGAGATTTTCAGTTTAATCTGGGTGATTATCTGCTTTTTAGCAAYGTGTTTGCTTTGATATTTTCAGAAGTTCAGATCACAAACAGAATTGAGGGCCGTGTTCTGGGGGTGAAACATGAACCCATTTACACCAAAGGCAGCGGCACGACAAGGCTGCARTCTGCGGGCTTTGTCCTTTCCATCCACCTGGGCTCTCTAGGAGCGAACAGTGACTTGTTTCTCCTTCATCTRAAACCAAAGCTAACCACATTTCAGCCTGTTGGGGTTTAGGTGATGCTACAGCCGTATCCTATGGAGGTCTCATCCTTCAGCAGGAATCTGAAGAGGCCGGTTCATTTACTTTCTCAGAGCGGATGATTATTATCAAACTAAGAGTGCTGCGTGTCTAGATGCCATTAATGAAAGAGAAGAGTGGGTTTTTTTTCGCTAGGGTAACATTACCTGGAATCTCATGTTGCTGTTTTCAGGCAAAGATTTCTCCTTTTTCCCCTCATGTCAAAAACTGATATCAAAATTCATCTTTCTTCAAAGTGCCTCCCTTCTCCTGTGTATTTCTTAACTGAGTTCTTGGCATAWGGAAGAGAGAAACTATTTCTGGCTATTGGAATGGCTGTGTGAACTGGGAAAGCCTCCAGCTTCTAGAAATGTATTTAAAGATTTGAAGAAGATCCAAGCTTCCAAATAATTTTTACTGCTCTGCTTGGTCAGCTGTTGGTATTTGATAAATAGGGTGAAACTATTGWCAATATTTAACAGCTCAATACAAATATTTATTCTACATTTAYTGTAAAAATAATATTTAAAATGGGAAAATGAGTGCCTTATTCTTCAAAATTGTTTTTGTTTCTCCCRTATATGTTCCAGTGATAAAATGTCCCCTGCCTCTCCACAGAGGCAGACAGGGAGGAAAGTGTTACCTGYGGGGAGCTGCTTCCCTGCTGGGACAGGGCTGAGTGGGAGGGCTCCCCTCTGCGGCCCTGTCTGCAGCCCTGCCTGGACCAGAAGCCTGCGGTGGGTGTTCCAGAAGGAAGAGCAAGTTCCCGGGTTTGATGCTGGCAGCGCCGAGGGCTCCTGGAGCTCCGCGGGCCGTGCAGGGCCTGTCGCACAGGGCGGCGAGCGGAGCTGGCGGCCGCAGCAGCGATGGGGCAGCGGCAGTGGGGCGGCCGCCCTGCCGTGCCCCTGTGTGCGTGCGGAGGAGCCGCCCGCGAGCGCCTCCCGTTGCACAGCCCAAAGCTTTCCTCTGCCTGGAGTCACTGGCCACTTACCTCTGTAACGGGGCAGCGCGAGAGCCAGGGAAGAAGCACAAGTAACAGTAAAATATACTTATTTTTTCCCTAGTCAATCAGACTGCTCTGACATTAGGTAAAACCAGTGCTTTCCTTAAGTCTTTGGAACAATTTCAGTGCATGAACGTTACGTGCGTTACATCCCTGAGCGCTGGACGCAGGTTATCAGGGTGTTTTGGTTTTGCTTTTTCACCGTGTAATGGAATGGATTCAAGACCAGAGACAGGTTTTCCTCAGGAATGTAACACATATTTCCTCAAATACTTGCATTTCTCCAGGTCTTTAACTAAGGCTTTGAAAGCCTGGTTCTACTCCCACTTCTTTACCTTTCATATCAGTGGCAGCAGAGCAAAGGTGCTGGCCTTCTTCCTGAAGCCATTTGAGATCTACTGATGGTTAATTCCTATTTGTGAGTAGTTTTCCTATTTGTGAGGGAGGCTGCGTGGAGCAGCCCCATTTGTGCCGAGTTGTTCMGACAAGGGTTGAAGCGCAGGCAGCAGAGCAGCCTGAGCCCCTGACCCCAGCACCAGGCTTGTTCCGCAGAGCATCAGCCTCCCCTTTCCAGGGCCCAGGACCTGCCATTCCTGTGGCGGGACTTTCAGTTGTTCTCCCAGGGGAAGGCTACCAGTTCTGTTCCATGCAGCAAGTGCAGCTGACAATGTTAAACTGTCCTAAGGAAAAAAGCGTGGTATTGATTTTGGTTTGTTTATTGGACTTCATCACTAAAAAGCAAAACAATAAATATTTCCTTCAGAATTTGCAACTTTTATGTTATTAAAGAGAGGAAGGCCTCTCTGTGGCTTCAGACGTAGCCAACCAGCCGCGGGCTGCTGGGGAAGGTTTTGCGCATGTCCATGCACCTCTTGTCGATGATGAAGGAGTTTGTCTTCACAGCCAGTTCTTGCTCCAGCTTGGATTTGTTGAGAACCAACATCTGCAGAGTATCGTGGGCCTCGCGCAGACGTTGCTTTAAGGTCTGTAAGGTGTCATCTATAGTAAAAACTTCATTGACAAGCCTGGAAAAAAAAGAGGGAGACAAGTTGCCCAAATAACTCCAGCAAAGAGCAGCAGCTGGTGTGGTTTTCAGGCAGGAACAGAGCAGTACTCTTAGACCAATAGGAATACTAGTCTTGGCCAAACTTGCATGCTTAGCAGCTGCAAAAGTGCTGATTTCTTGCTTGTATTGACCTTCAGAGCAGATTAAGGCCCTCTGATCTTTTATCTTTTTAATTGCAATCTCATTTGCTTGCAACCTGCCCGTTGTGCTGCCTTCCCAGGCGTGCTGAGCACCCACCTGCGGTCCCATAGCCAACACTGGGGCTGGACCTTATTGAATCGTGTTGGAGCTGGTGACAGCAGGATGTGCCCACAAGTGCAGGCGTGATGCAAAGCACCCTAGTCAGGAAAGGCAACTCACCCGGGACCCACGGCATGTGCAGCTGGGAAATGGAGACTGTCTGTGAGCTGACACTGGCCAAAWTTGTTCCAGTGGTCAATGTAAGGAAAAGTGACAAAGCTTATTACGTACTTACCGAGCCCTTGAATATTGAAGTTTTGTGTGTAGAGATAACTATCCCAGAACACCAACAACCTCAGACAAACGCAGGATTCAGATTTACTTTGTCGAAGATGGGAAACACTACCAATTTCTGACAAGCCGAAGTTTATTTTCTATTACAATGTATTTTCTGAGTGTAGAAATCTTAGCGTTACAAGATTAATCTGTCTTTTACAATGTTTGAAATTGTTTCCTCTCTAGTGCCCTCCATTTTTTCAAAGTCACTGGTTCCAGTGCAGACCCTTGCTGCAGAGATCTGGGATTGCTGGAATGTTCCTGGCTCACTCGCTGCCTTCTTAAAACATTTATTTTTTCTCGTTGTGATCTTACAGATTTATCTTGTCAGATGTGCGTAGGAGGTCCCTCCCCACTGCAAGAGGGCTGCAGTGTGGGTGCCTTGGCCAGGCTGCAGCTTAGCGCCGCAGGCCTGCGCCTCCCAATGGATGATTCATTTTCTAGGACCCGYGACTCTGACCTCGCTCAAGTGGCTCTTGCCCTGCACAGATGCCCTGAAACGTTTTCCYGGCTAACTGGGAAGTCTGCAGACTTGGAACTGAAGGAGCTGCAACCTGACACCATAAAGCTGGAATCATCATTGCGCTGAAGTGGACATTAATGTACTTAAGGGTCCCATAGCAGCCAGTAAGTTTTCTCTCTTACTCTAACCTGAACATGTTCGATTTTACAAGTGATGTCATACGTAGCCTCTCCTTACCTACCGTTCGGTTAATTACCTCACGTGCCACAGCCTGCAAAAGATATTGTTGGGATTTTTTTTCTTTTTTGCCAAAATCCACCTTAACTTGTTTTCTGGGCAGTCTCTTTTGTTTCAGAACAGCACAGAAAAGCCAGACTTCACGAGTTTGTTTGCTGTCCAATTCCTTCAACTGTAAAGTTGGCAGCACACACAGCGAACAAGCGCCAACATCAGCACTTCCTCTTCAACAAACAGCAAACCCAGATAATGTTTGCAAGTTACAAAGAAGTGGCTCATTTGATATTTACTTTCCCTATTATAGTTGAGCTGTTGGATTGAACTCCTGCTGGTTTTAAATGCAGTTATTTTAAAATCAAAAATCCTTTAAAAGAAAKAATTTGACAGCAAATGGTTTTGCTTTCTCAGATAGGAGTTCATCTTTAAAAAAAAGAAAATGATTTTAAGGTGTGAGTTCAGCCAAAAACTGAGAGTGAAAAAGTAGTCAAATTTCAAATATCGTCTGTCAAAATTTCCATCTCTAATTGCAACAAAACAGGAAAAGATATGGACTTTTTTTTTAGCTCTGAAGTAAGCTGATCTGGATTGGGTTTGACTGGAGATAGGAGAATGCGATGTGCTCTTTATCTGTCAGTATTACTACGCCTAGTAAAGAGTGCACTTGTGTAAATATTTTGGTTAAGTTATTAGAAATACGTAATATCCACTGACTGATATAAAACTTTTGTGTATAATAAGCCTAAAATATTTCAGAATAGCTGCACAATAGAAAGTAAAGCTCTTCAACAGCCTGTAAACTACTTTATCTTGCACTTTATCTTCTAAGTTTGTCATGTTTTTGCCCTTCACTCCAGCTCAGRAAAATATTCAGAGACATCCTGACACGCCAGTGATTTCGGATGAAACTTTCAACCTTTTCCAGGCAGGGCCCTTCTGGAATATCAAGGGAATTGCTGGAAGACAAAAGGGTGGCGTGAGGCTCCGCTCCGGCGGGCTGCTCATCCCGGATGAACCAAGTTCTGCACCGTGGACACGGGCAGCCCTGCTGAGCAGGCTGCTATCGCTCAGGACGACGCAGACATCTCCGTGGAAGGCATCTTCAGGAGAGAAGAGCGGGCAAGAGAACAAGGCTCAGAGTGAATAGAAGGCTGGATTTATAGTTTAATATTTATGGCCATCTTGGGCTTTTTGCAACTAAGATGCTGAAAGAGCYTTGAATGCTGAGATTAATACTTTTGCTCACCTGATCAATGGTGAGTGGCAAGTGTCAAAAACAGATTGAMTCCTATAGTAAAGGTAATTGGTCAATGAATGCCACAGTGGCCATACCAGAAGTTCTCATTTTTCTTTCACAGCTGAACTGCTGCAGCAAGAACAGGAATGATTCTTGTGATATGAAAAGGCACAGAAACAGACTTATCTGAATGGATATTAAAGACTTCAGATCCAAGCCAATTTTTTTTTTTTTTTTTTGTGAGAGAATTCATCTGGAGAGGAGAACATAAAACTGAAGATATGTAATATGAGGATACATCAGAGGAAATGCCAATGTCTGAACAGGGAGGTAAGAAACTGGAAAAAATGTATTTCACAACTTATGGGCTAAGGAGATAGAAGAAAAAGAGAAAAGATGAGAGTAGAGTGAACTCTGATTCACTGACACCTCCCTGTTTTGATGGAGGCTTTCTGAGCTAATAAAACACTAAGAAAATTGATAATCAATCTAAGCACTATGYACCTCATTAATCCTATTGTACGTGAAGCTGTTGTGCGCACTGGGATCTTGCTGGAGATAAATATCAAAAGGAAATAGTTTCATACTTTTCATAAAAACTCTTCAGAAAATCTCCTACTGGAGCGGCGTTGACGGCAGGTATGGTAGGAATCCTGATGCAGTAACCCTTGAGAAACCCCTCCGAGAACATTTTGAAGGCAGCATTTGCATGAGATGTATGGGATAGGGTCATCCTGGAGCCTGATGTGTTCCGGATGGGTGGGGAGAAGCAGAATTCACAAGATCTGCCTTCAGTCTTGAGAGAAAACTAATGTCTCAGACACCTCCTTGTACACTCAGAAAGATGCCGCACATCCTGTACACCGAGCACAGAGATCACCAGGCTCGTGCCAGCACCAGCYGGGAACTCCCACCGCTGTACAGAGAAATAGCTGCCAGCTGAGCTGGCCTGTGCAAAGATGATGGGGGAATCACCACAGCGTTGGGGACAGGTGAGGAAGATGAGTTCAGGCAGTAAAAGATACTGCCTTTATCCAGTAAATTYTTAGAGCTGCACCGTTAGATATTTTTTCCATAAAACAATGGGATTTTGTCTGGGATAATGTCTTTCTAAAATTAGGAGATTCCTGAGGTGAAATACTGTTGTTTTATACTGAATGAAATTAAAATCAATTCAGAAAATCCCACTTGGGCATGAGAGTGAATCCCCAAAGATACCAGCAAGCAATGATCTCTTAACTGACCTAGGAGGAGGGCCCCAAAGGGAACCAGACGCACAGGACGCCAGACGTTTGGGACCATCATTTAAAGACAGCTACTTGGGTGTTAGTTCTTTCTTCCAGAGTTTGTATCAGCAGCAGCATGCATTGAATATGATTCTAATGTTACTGGATTAATAACATAGAAGTAATTAGTAATTACTTACTGAAACTGAGGTGCGTCTCGGCAAAGCTCCATGTTGGGTCGCTTGGTCCTTCCCTCCAGGCGGGTCTGCGCCACTTTCAGGGGACTTTCCTTGGCCACTATAGATCTCTCCAGTAACATGATGGTGTTTTCCGTCTGGAAGATTTCTTGCAGYACCTGAACAGAGCAGAGCACATGTCTAAGCTGCACGCGTACTCGCCCTGCTTGATGCCCTCCCGTAGGAGCTGTCTCCACGCTGGCCTGTCCTCTGGCCTTCACATGGGGCAGGGAGGAGGAGAGCAGAGCCTTGCAGAGCTCAGGGTGCTGCGSGAGGTGCTGCCTTCGTTGGGCCTGCTCTTTAATGGCAGCTCTTGGCAGAGCCGAAAGAAGAGGCCTTGTAGACGTACCCCAGCRTTAACACCTTTCCTGATGGTGTTGCTGGCAAACTGGGGAGCACCTCCGAGAACTACCCCACTAGCAAATGTACCCTCACTTTCCTAGGGGAAATTTTTTTTWAAATGTAGGCAAATTGGCATATACATGTTTTACAACCAGCAGAGAAGCAGAGAGTTATTTGGGGTGGGGGAAATTCCAGCTGTGCTTTTGGGTATGAAGCCATTGCTGAAGAAGCAGCATCCACAGCTCTGCAGAGATGTACTTCAGTTTTGCTTCCAAGATTGCCAGTGAGTTGTCATTTTCTTTCAAACCTTCATTTACTTCTCACTTCCCGTTGCTTCATAAAAATGGAAAACCATCAAATATGTCCCCTGTGAACCTCATGTGTGCCCCAAGTGACGTCAGTTCTTGAGACTGCAGAGTCATAGGAATACAGTCATTTTTTCGTAACTAGAGCTAAATTCTGAAGGTTTGAAAGTTCCTCTGGGAGTGGGAAAGGGGAAGAACAACTTGCTTYAAAGGCTTATTCTATTTAAATGGAGACAAAATGGAGTGAAACACCAATTAAAAGGTCCATGGAATTAGAATAGCAGTTTTTAGTTGCAGAACATGTTATCACAGGTTCCTATTTGCTCTTGGGATCCTGCAAGTGACCAAGCTGCAAGGGAAAGACTCTTTTATTCAGCCTGAAAAAAGAAGGGTGAAAATATTCAGGTAATGTTTCCTAGTCAGTTGGTTGTTACGTTGCTTTGTCACAATTCAGTACAGTCAACATGTTGAATATGTTCAAGCTTTTCCTATAAACACATTTAAAATGCTTTTAACTACGTCGTTTCTCAGCCAAGCTACTAAGATCAGCACTGCTTGAACTTGAGCAAACACCACGAGTGGTAGGAAGCAATTCAGTGTGCACTGCTGCGTAGGTTTTGCCCACCTACAAGGGTGTACCAGGTGAGCTAACATTGCGTGCCCTGAAAACTGAATTGGGCTCTGTTGCTGAAAGATTATTTATAGGCAAAACCAAAGGGTTAAGGGGGCCAGGAGCCTGCACAGCTCTCCAGATCCTTACAGGCTTGTCTGGGTTGGGTGGCAGAACAAAGTGGGACATCTCCTGGCCAGCACTGTCCAAGGCAGCTCAGCCCCTGCAGTGCTGCAGTCGGCCCAGGGACAGATCATAGAATTATAGAATCCTAGAATACTTAAGGTTGGAAGGSACCTCTAGAGRTCATCTAGTCCAAGCCCCCTGCACACGCAGGGTCTCCTAGAGCATGTGGCACAGGGTGGTGTCCAAGAAGGTTTTGAAGATCTCCAGAGAAGGAGACTCCACCACCTCTTTGGGCAGCCTGTTCCAGGGCTCTGTCACCCTCACTGTTAAGAAGTTCYTTCTCAAGTTCCTGTGGAACTTACGGTGCTTCAATTTTTGGCCATTTCCTCTAGTTCTATTGCTGGCTACCACTGAGAAGAGGCTGGCCCCATCCTCTTCACTCCCTCCCTTGAGGTACTTGTAGACCCTGATCAGGTCCCCTCTCMGCCTTCTCTTCTCCAGGCTGAACAGGCCCAGCTCTCTCAGCCTTTGCTCATAGGRCAGATGTTCCAGGCCCTTAATCATGTTTGTAGCCCTGCACTGGACTCTCTCCAGCAGCTCCACATCCCTCTTGTACTGTGGAGCCCAGAACTGCACACAGGACTCGAGGTGCAGCCTCACCAGGGCTGAGTAGAGATCATCACAGACCCTGAAGCAGCAGCACATGAAGGTGACCAAGCTGACCTGAAGCCAGATGAGTGTCTTCACAGAGCGGCCTCAAGCACCTCTGGTACCCAGTCTGGTTCCCGCACAGATCTGCAGTCTTTACTGCTTACAGGTGTCGGGGAATTAAATGTTATGTTATGAAGGGAATACAGTGTGGAAGAAAGAGAAGCTAAGAGTAGTAAATCTCTCCTGGAAATTTCATTTCTCAGTGATTCTTTCTTAATTATATAATTTCCATAAGTAACCCATGTTTTACAAGAAACAGTTATGCAGGTAATCCAGTGTACTTTGTAACTATTTTGCAGAGGAATTGCTTTATGATAAGATAGCATTATTAGATATATAGCTTTATATTCAGGTACATATATTTACTTCTACAGATAAAAAACRAGGCAGAGAGACTTGATGAATTCAGCCACCATCTTTAGGCAGAAAGTCCATATCCTCCCTACACCCTTGTACCGTGAAGGACCTAGTTTGGGGTCTCGTGCTCAGCAGCAGAGCTTGTGCTGGTGCCCAAGCTTCGCTGTGCCTAGGCTTGGTGGCACAGAGCACGCTCTGCTGAATGAATCCGTGTGTCTGGGCTGCATGCGGCACAGCCGGCGCCCCCGTTCCCCTGGCCCACAAGGGTGGCTCCTGTGCGGGCTGCTCCCTGCTTCCTGGGCGGGTAGCGGGGTGGTGTTACCAGCCCGTGCTTGGCTCGCACCGCTCACCTCCATTGCCAAGCAAAACAGCAGCATGCCGGGACGTGGCTGTGAGGAAAAGAAACGTGCGGGGCTCTTAGAAGCTCCCGCTGCCTCACAGGGCCCTCCTTTCCTGTGTTTATGTTACAGCCTCTGTGACCACCCTGGCGTTTCCCTTACGCAGGCGAGCGGAGCCGTGCTGCAGTGCTGCCGCTGCCCGGCGTCGTGCGCTCCTGGCCTCTTGTATCGAATCCTCCTGCAGGCTGCACCAATCCCAGCAGCACACRTCCCAGCACAGCAAGAGCTGGGCAAAACTGTTGGAGTTTTGGAAATGGATGGCAGTGTGGATGGCTCCATAGGGGACCTGCATTCCCAGATCAGCTTGAGCAGGAGCTTCGTGGTCAAAGCTTTCCCGGTGGTGATGCCTTCCCTCCTGGCAGCCCACGCAAGTGGAGATGCAGCTCTGCAGAGGGGCTCTAGCAATGCAGCAGGTAAAGCAGCCCGGAGCCTTTGATCAGAAACCAACTGTGATGTGAAACCAGCTCCTAGGGCAATGCAACAGCTCGCAAACACACTCATKTAATGGCCAGCATGGAAGGTAATCAGTGTGCGGATTCTTTATGTCATATGACAACATGAATCCGAGTAATGTCCTTGCAGAGTGACTGGAGCTAGGCTATGAGCTCTCCCACATGCTAATTGTTTGATTAGGTTGGAGAAATGTAAGGGGATGAACCTAACAGTTTCTGTTAGAAATCTCTTTTTCCTGCCCCGCTGTGAATGGAAGCAAGACCAGTGTCTCAGGTTATTCCAACCGGAGGAAAGCAATAAGCTACCAAAGGGAACTCGCATGAGCAAGAAACACACACAGGAGCATTGTGCAAGTCTGCAAGAGGACCAGGGAAGCAGTTTAGGAGGCTTCGTTATTTCATCCAGCGTGGCTGTTCCGCTGCCGCACGTCCCCATTTGGGCCACCGCAAACTGTGGCGATTCCTGTAATCTGCGGTAGTGGATAACAGCCAGATTCCCTTTATTGCTCTGTGTGAAAAACTGAATTATATGTCAAATGTTTTTTAAGATATAGAGGAACCGACTGGACCTACTAAGGACAATGTTGAACCAACGGGGAGAATGGCACATCTGGAAACAGGAGTATAAACTGTTCCTGTAGTGGCACTGGAGGGAGAGGTTGCTTTGCCCTCTCTATTTGGGAAACTGATACGTGTGTTTTCCCCATAGCGGCATGTAGCTGACAGAGGAAAATAGTTGTATATCTAGAAGCTATTCAAAGCATTTAAATCTTGCATGATATGAATGTCATTTCATACAGTGCTAATGTTGGAAAGAGACCAGCTCATTCCAGCACTCTAATGAGAAAACATTTCTCTGTACTGGGAATCCAGTGCTCATGGATGGAGAGCTTTTCATCTGAAAGGCAGTGAAAGCCCAAGGTTTTATGCCCTGCTCTTGTAGCTTTTCTCTGCTCGCACAACGAGCAGTAACTGCAAAGCCCTCCCAGGCCGTGGGATTTCAGTAGGTGCCTGGGGTCCTGCTCCCCAAGGCAGAAGTCACTTGCAGAACAGGGTGCACAGCCAGAGCGCTTTGGTAGTCATTCCAAAAGTTAAATACTTCAAATCTGTCCGTGAGCTCAAAATTCAGATTTAAGTCTCTGCAGTCATCTCTGTGGACATGGCTTTGGCTCATTCTGTGTTCTCACTTCTTCTATTACTTTTTTTTWAAGAGCTCTCATTTAAGGTATACAGAGRAAAATAGCCTCGAGGGGAACCACTTCCAACACAGACGCTCTGCAGTTTAGATTACTCACTCTGGCTACACATTGGATGAAACGATTCAGATAACAYGCTCCACATGGATGGATTGGTGGGGAGAATCACCCGATCGTGTTGCCGCAGCCTACGTCAGCTCTGGCTGCCCTCCAGYGAGGAGGGGAAGGCGCGAACCCCAGGCAGCCCGTTCAGAGGGAGCGGGGGTGAGGATGGGCTCAACACGTGGGAGCCTCGTGCTGGGGCACCCTGCAGAGCCCACGAGAAGCTCTGTCCTCTGTGCGCCCACAGCCCGGGGGCAGAGGCTGGTGCGGGAAGGGTGGGAGAGCTGACCAGGTCACGGCTTCATCACAGCGCCAGTGGGGCAGCCTTAAATACAGCATAAGCATTTTGGAAGTGCTACTGTCAGGCTGCTATTACGGCCACACAGCTGCTAACATTTCTTTAGATTTCATTTTGAGCTTTTTAAAAAAGTTTTTCATCTGTTTTCACATTTCATCCAATATATTCTGTGCAAGCTATCATACTTAATTGAATTATATGACTGATTTCATAATTAATTTTAGGGCGTATGCTCACTTTATTTCAAAGTATAACACAAAACTATAATCTAAATTCATTTGGACCTAACGGTTTGTRCAATATCTGTATCGTAAAGGTCTGTCCAACACAGATTCAAATGTAGGACCAGGGACCCTGGGMCTATCATTTGCTTACTAACAACTCAGTGACAATCCTGCTACTACTTTAAACTCTGGAACCAGTCCAGATAATTTCACATTTATGCGCAATCAGTTTCTATTTAACTTTTCCTCAAAATATACAAGATGCCTATTTTAAAATAACATTATTATTAGTAGTAGTAGTAGTAGTAGCAGTAGTAGTAGTAGTAGTAGTAGTAGTAGTAGTAGTAGTAGTAGTATAGGGAAAAAACATTTACCTTGACCGGGATTTTCATTTAAAAAAAATCTATAGGGAAAACTTTGATTTCAGTTTTCCTTTAAATTACTTTGTTAACTTTTTTGTGGGTTTGAATTTTTTCCCATCACTTTGCAATAACAAAACAATTGGTTTCATGAGAGACAATCTTTATGGCTGAATTTTAAACTCTTCTGTATCTGTTTCAAAATAAGTGATGAAGTCAAAGCTGTGTGCAAGACAATGCTTAACTCTTTGCACACCTCATTCCCTCACATTTAACTGAGAAGGAGCRAGAATAAGCCTGGACACTGCTTGGTTTTGCCTCCCTATCCGCTGCGCTGGGGCGCTGCAGCAGAGCAGGATCCGCGCACGGTGCATCAGCCTCCAGCCCTGCGCTGGTCTGCTAGTCTTGTCTGCAGCCTCACTTTGCACCTGTGACTTCTCTTGGTTTGTTAGTAAAGCYCTAATGTTTATATATTGCCAACTGAAATAAATATTTCCTCGTTCAGACAGGTTTTTCCAGGCAAGTTGGAGCTGCTTGTTCTAGCACACACCTTGACAACCACTTCTGAGTCACTGTTCRTTAACCATCTGAAAACACTCAGGTTGAAATGTTGAATAATAAGATTAACTGTCGTTAATTCCTGGTGCTCAGGCACCAGGAATGGGCATGAAAAACTGCAAATRAGCAAAGGTGAGCAAAGAAGAGGGGGGAAAAAAACAAGTTCTATGAGGATACATTGGGATTATGAACTAGTTATAACTCAAGTAGGTTCATCCCCTGAATTTTATAGAAGTTGCTTACATATAAAATGTATTCAGTATTTCCTTCCAACCACCATATAAATATATTCAGTAGTTGCTGATTTTTTCAATACTACAAATACTACAAATTTAATAATAATTTGGGTTTAGTGAGGGCATGAGGGAAGGGGACTCTTGGGGATCAACTTAAGAAACAGAGTAAGTTGCTGTAAAATAATTCTCTAGGTTCTGCAGATATAGACTAAATATATACCAGGTAAAAAGGAAAATGAATAATAAATTTCCACCATATATTAATGTAATATATTTTTGCACCCTAGTGAATAAAAAAAATCATGGTARTTTCTACAAAGTGCCTGTTTTTAGTGATTGCCATGGAGAGCTCAGTCACAGTTACTTGCTTATTGGAGCGCTGGCTGCTTTTTCATAGTTTACTCAGCACGTGTTTGCTTTTCTAACACGTTTTTGACCCTTTTGCTCACAGGAAGAAGAACGGTGCTGGGTAGCCCTGCCTGGGCGCACACAGACAATTCTGGGCATGGCGCAGGTGCGCTGCCCTCTTGGCTCATCGGCTGGGTAAGGAAGGATAGAAATGCTGGGCGGTGCAAACACGGCACTCGCTGTCTGCTCTCGCTGATTCCAAGAGCTGGCCTGTGTAAACAGCTTGTGCTCCTTATTTTGAGGAGAGTAAAGCCAAGGTAACTATTTATGTTAATTGTAACTTTAAGGGAGAGGTGCTAACATATTAATGAGGGGCATGATTAAAAGTTTTCCTTTTCCTAGCAAACTGTGTGCATTTACATCCTTAATGTTGCCTGACATGAACTGAGCATTTCTTGTAGAGAGGCATGCTGAAGACGCCATCCCTCCATCTTCTGTGTTATATAAGGTAAGATGCATTTTTCATTAACTAGCCTAAAAATCTGGTCCTGGAACCAGAGCCAGACTCTATGTTCTGCTTGGACTCTTGGAGAAAATGTGCATCCCTAAAAGACCACATCATCTCTCAGCACTTTGGTTCCTAAGCTCACCCTTGCCAGCTATTCAACTAGGTCTCCTTGGCTTTGAGCCTCCAGCACCTCATATGTCCAGGGCTCTGCAATCCAAATTTGGGATGGAAATTAAATAAGACAAATTAGTGATTTGCACCTTGTGCAATTGGAACAGAATTGCAGCTGGGATTGAGCCAGTCGTTGGGCCAGAATAGTGGTTATAGTTACCTGGCCACCTGTGCTGCACGCAGCTCAGTAGTCCGTCCTGCAGTGATTCCTGTTTGTAAGGCAGTGTCTGCAGAAACAGCAGAGCTTTCCATGGAGAACATCAATCTTCACTTCATGCTCCCGGTGCTCATGAAGCCCCTCCTGTCTGAGGTAAGATGTTGCAGTGATGCTCTGAAAAGTATGTGCTTATGTTTCCCATCAGGATTTAACTAGACTTCTAGCAACTGAWTTTTCTTGGTCTTTGTCCGCTCAAACCAAGGGATTTCTATAATAGTGTTTTTTGTGGTTTTTTTTTTTTTTCTTTGGCTTTTGCATAGGTGCTGAGTGGTTTGGCAAGTTTTCTGCCCTTATCTTGAATAACTTATTTTAAAAGCTAAATAAAGTAGTGTCATCCAGTTCTATTAACATCATACTCTTCAGTATGCTAAAGAAAAGGCTGAGGAACTTATTCTACAATTGCCTGATTCCCAGGCCTCTAATAATTCTTGTAATTGTGATAACCTGTGGGCTTTGGAGCTGGTGTAGAAAATGCTTTATACCACATGCTGGCTCCCACGTGCTCAGCTGGATTGCTCCTGCTGAGATAGCACATTGACTTGGCCTCTATAAAAAGCAAGCAAAAGTCGGTAGGGAATAATTCTGCTTACAAGTTCTTCAGTGACCTGGACAGGGAGACTGATAAAGCAGGGTTTTAAGGACAGCATTTCRCTTATGCAGGTGTTATTTCCTGTTCAGTCTTACAAAAGGAATTTAGTCCTTTTCTTTATGCTTCACTCATGCAAATCCATTCCCACACTTCTGGTAGACTTGGGGATTGTCAGCCGCACCAAGCATTTCTTCCCTCAAAAGAAGTGGCAGGCAGGAAGAGCTTAATAGCAGACACTGAAACTCCTAAAGTGGACAAAATTCAAGCAGTTTCCCAAATACATCAATGGGGAGGGTGATGCCAGATGAAGTAATAACGAAAGCAGACAGCAGCTAGACTGAGAATGCAGAAAAGCAAGCGGGAATTACCGACAACCTGTGTTTTTCTGAGACTTCTCTAATGATCATTTGGAAACTTGATCTGAATTTGGAATCTGTTTTTTACTGGGATCCAGACCAAGTGTCTACTAAAATACTGGATAAAAACACAGCTATCTACCCTAAGACATCTGTAAATTCCCTTTAACCAAATGCAACTTTGTGTATCTTAATAGTAAAAAAAAAGTGTGGAAGGGTCTATATATATTATGAAATGATACTACATGTATGTGTTTGTTCCTGTGCTTATTGTTTTCTCAAATCTGTTTTTCAGATGCTTCCAGGAAAAGTTCTTAGGTGCCTGCCTTGTTCTTACCTGGGTTGGGGAGTGTGTATGGTATATATATGTATGGCAAACTACACAGAAACTTTTTTTGTTTTTCTGAGCAGCACACCTTGTTGATCTCTTTCAAAGCAGGATATTCTGTAAGGGGACATTCTGTAGCAGGAACCTAGCTCAAATTATGTGACCAAATTTCAGTCACTTACAGCAGGAAACTCTTGGAGTCTTTTTAACAGCAGGTTGAGGTAAGCGTTCCAGGAACATTGCACAGACTGAGGTATAAACCCCCAACAGAGCTAGTAGCGGGCAAAATGCTTATAAAAACAGACAGATTGCTGTGCAGTTAYTGGTCTGAGACTTGCATAGTTTGTGACCTGGGATGGAGACATTATGTCATGGATGGACAAGGTCCTAGCAAAACTTCTGGTATAATGCTTGATATAAATAAAAACAGAGCGGTCCTTCACTGCATAGCTGTCATCTGTGTATCTCTTAAATAAATCATAAATAGTGCAAACTTGTCTAAACACAAAGGAAGACAATGTCCTGAAATAAGCTAAAGCAAAATAATAATGAATCACAATTTCTCTTTATATTTTGTGAAACACAAATCTGGAGGAGGAGCTGGAAGGCTTCATGTGTAAATTGTTCTCGCAGAGCCTTCAATAGCTTAACTACCATCAATTACTTTTGAACATGGACATTGTTCCAATGACCTTCCCCTGCAAAAAGGTTCTGTGAAGAACTGTTTGAGGCAAAAGCACTCAGGAAAGAGAGTTAATGATACAGAATGAGTAAATGCCTAATAAGAAGAACATACCAACTCTGAAATGGTAATAGGAGTGGCAACCAGGGGTGCAAGTGGAACAAACCACAGCTTGTTCATTCCTCTATTTTCATGTCAGTTAATTCATGGTCATTCTAGTGAATTTTGATTAAGAAAGGTCTTCATAATTTCTTAATATGGAAAAGATACTGGTAAATAAGAAGTATGACTAGGTTGAACACTATTAAGAGAGAAGCTGAGGTAGATGCCCTTGGTCTCTTGCTTTCATTGCCATCTACTGCACTGAAACTTGGTTACACATCGACTTTCAAGGCACTTCCCCAGCACTGGCTTTAGTCTGTACGGACTATTCACATTCAAACCAGTATCATTTTCCTTGACTTTCTCAAAACCACCATGTTTGTGGGTTCGCCCTGGTGGTGGTAAATAGTGAACAAGAATTGATAAAGTAGAAGACAAATGAAAGAAAAAGGCATGAAGCGAAAAGCTTTGAGAGGACTCCCTTTGTCTTTGGAAAGCAAGTGTTGCTGCTTTATATATTCAACGCATTGCAAAATGGGACATTGCTTAAGTCCAAGGTCAGTTCCACTGGCTGTGGATGGAACTGGTAACATATGCACGTGTGAAGCTGAGTGGAGATGTTCTTCTCTGGGGCACGGAGATAGATAAGGATAGACAGTGTCTTGCAGTGGCCAAGGAATATAAGCAAAACACCTCTAATGTGACAGCAGATTTTCTTTTTTAAAGTAGCAGAAGGAAAATAAAAAGGTTTCCATTTGGAATAGGTATGTCTAATTAACTGAATCAAAAGGGTGTGATTAGTTTGCTGATATGCACCATTATGCATTCATATAGGCAATCTAAACTGAATATGGAAAAATTTTGGTCCAGGAAAAAGATTTTAAGTATACATATTACAAATGCTAACCACAGCATGCAGCATAATCATGGACACAATATCAAACACAGACACTATTAYAGTGCACTGATTCCAGAGTTTACTGGTGGAATGAGTTTTTTAAAAACCTTAGTTCTAAAGGAAAACAAATTGTGTCCAGAGCCACTAGATAAAATCCACAGCGTCAGATAAAAACTGTTCCATCAGGTGCTCTGTGTTTTTAAAGACAAGGAGCGGTGAGAGGCCGAGACATTAGGCCTTTGGTTTGTAACCTTAACAGCTGATCTTTTATGTGTAAGTGACATAAACAGAAGAAAATTTGGCAGCTCATCATGGGATCACTTTTAGGTCATCATACTCACAGTATTTACTCTTTTGTATATTTTTTGATTCTTTCGTTTCTTGAAACACTGGTTTTAGAAACAAACAGTTGGGAGAGATTGGCTGCATAGTTGTTTATTTGGAAGAGATTTTGCTACTTTGCAAGGCATAAAAGTATTTTTCATTCAGAAATGGGTTCCAGACCTCATTAATTAAATAGCTTTTCCTGGTTCCAAGGTAGCAAGCTTTTCTGTGCTTGTTCTCTCATTTCATGGAGCTAACCTGCCTAACGAGGAAAAGAACTTGGCAGAGGGGATGCTAGCTGTAAGAGCAGTGGTCATTGCTGGAGAAGTTAGTGCAAAAACAACTTTTGAAAGAACGATTCATTTTTCAACAAAAAACGAAACTGCGGCGCCCATTGTCGAGTAGCTATTAGATGTGAGGGGGAGTGGAACTGTAGTAACGGCTTTGGATTATAATCACGTCCCAAAGGAGGAACAGAAGTGCAGTACAGCTTAAGTGCAGTACAGCCCCTTAGCTGCTTTGTTGGCTTCCTTTTTTTAAAATAGGTCCTAGTGACTTTGTTTTCTTTAATGGTTATGCTCTACTGCAGGCCTAGAGCAAGGATGGTAGCCTGTTACACTTAGCTGTACAAAACTGAGTGCTTGCCCTTTACTCTTGCCCTCATTTTCCTTCTCATTTTCTTGCCCTTTGACAGTACAGTCATGAGCAAGAGGATTAATAGAATTCCTATCCCATAACATCCACTACCTCTGAAGCACCAAGCCTATTCCATTTTCCTTTTCAGTTAGTTACTACATGTTCTTGGTTTCTACCAGGTGTAAAGCTGTAGGCTGAGACGGAGACTCACAGAATACAGCCCCAGTACTCCTAGTCTAAGCTATCCCCTTAGCTGTCACCTGTTATTCAGAAATACAAGCCCAGGGAATGACAGTCACCTATGGACACAACAGGGTGGGGAAAAACAAAACCATTCTCTTGCATCTAAACCTGGCAACACTGACCAGCCTGAATTTTTTGCTCCCAGGCCTATGCAGTTTTCTTGTATACTAGGATTTGCTTATTCTGCATTATGTTCCTGGGGATGTATATATGATGAGTAAAGTATCTCTGCTATGGAAGTGCTAATTATCACTTTGTATATCAGCATACACAGCCTCAGAAGTTCATAAAGAGAAAAAAAGCACTTGCAGATTTTCCTGTCTACATGATGCTTTTTTATTTCATGTATTTTATCCATGAAACTAAGTATTCTTTCTATAAATAAGATTATGTGGTTCCTTCAGATAGTTTATTACTACAATTGAATAGTGTGATAGTACAGGGGCACAAATTAGTTTTTCTTCCTTTATATTACAGTCATCAGAAGTCATCTCATTTTACCAGTTGGACTCTGTGACTAACTCTGTGGTATTATGTTGATACCTCACAACGCACTTTGTGCTACCTTATGCATTAAGGTCTTTTATAAAAGTGCTACTCAGAAGCATTAGAAAAAAGTTAATGGAAAATGTGAAGCAAGTGTTCAGAGATTAAAATCCATGGGAAACGTATACAAATGGTCCAATTTAGCAAAAAGTGCTGTAGWTACCTTTAAATAAACTAAAAAAACAAACTTCAAGTACTTAGGGTAAGCAGAATGACAGGAAAACACTATTGTTTCCAGATGTGCATTGAAACAAATCAAGTGAGAACCTGAGTAAAGCCACTTCATTTGATAAATGCWTTAGGAGTTTGGATATAGAATGTTATCAAACCCCTTTAAAGCTTGACTCTAAATTTATTGTCTCAAATTTATTACTGCAAGAGGAATGAACTATGAAATGAAATTTCTCACCATATTAATATATTTTTGGTTTATTTTTTGTAAAAAAAAAAAACAAAAACTTATTGTTTTCTTAAATTATTCAGCTTAGCTACTACAAACTAACAAAAGAAAAGAGGTTTAATTAGTTTGGGTTAATAACGGAGGTATGAAACTGCATTCGGAGCATTTCTTCTCTATGTAACTTATCCCAGGTGGCAAATGAAAGAAGCTGAACGTAACATTCTGATTAGTGCTGCTTTTGTCTGTCCAGTCTCTCAGACTTTCTGAACTTCATTTAACTTGAATATTTAGAAATAAATTATTCAAGTAATTGATGTCAGAAAATGGTCAGGAAATACTACTGACAAATACAAAATTCCAAAAGAATACCATCTGAGAACATTACCCACTGTTGAACTGTGTGTTGCAAAAGAATGTAATCAGAGTCAATCTCCACACAGGACTGATGTTGTTGAGTGAGCTCTTCTCATAGGYTTGTGTGATTCTCACGCACTGCCTGAAGAAATGAGCTATACATTTGGGGAGATGCTCMTTGAGGAAGCATTTAAACTGTCTAAAAACTTCTGTGTATTTTAAGATAACAGGCAGCTTAGTAATTTCTTACCTTGGCCAGCTGTGCTTGGAGCTTGTTCTTTGCATCGGCTACCTCCGAGATGCGCTTATTGAAAGCCAGGTTGGTGCCTGTGTAACGATTCCACGTCTCCTCAGACGCCATCTCCAGCGCAGCCTCTGTCTCGTTGTGGAGCCTCACGGAGTCGGCCCTGGCACGCTGAGAGGACTTGATATTGTCCTCGCTGAACTTAGCCCATGTCTCAGGAACGGAAACACTAGAAAGATTTTTTTTAAGAAAATATAAAAATAAAGTTTTGCTGAGCCATTTTCTGTTCAATGATAATGGCAAAGTTTTTTTTTCATTAAACTGTGTGCAGTCTTACACATAAGATGACTTTAAAGGTTCTATACTGACTATTTTCTGTATATTTGTTTCATGCAGACCAAAAACTTYGGATCAAGAGAACTGTTGCTTTGACGGACTTCCTATGATTTGCTTACTGTAGTAACTAACTAAAGTATAAGTAAATGTAAKTAAAATAACAATAAGAACACCAAAGTACAACAAGGAAGAATGAATATCTCTACTTCCTGAAACAGAGGACAAGTAAATTACATTATTCCTCAACAAAACCTTTGTTTTCTAGCCAGTGTTTATATAGCTGCTAAGTAAAGGTCTCAATGCCCTTGGCATGAACTCCAAAGCAAGCTGATTTAGGTATTGCTATGTAAAGAGTGACCTGTTCTTGAATACTTGTTGCATATTTATAGTTAAAAATACTTCTTTAGGATCAGATATGCATGTCAGCAAGATAGTTTCACTCCATCTTTAACAGACTAGGTGGTAGTCTGAGTTGATACCTGCAGTATTTCAGCTGAAATGTGACAAGTTCTCTGTGACAAAGTTTCCAAGTGTTAATGGCTTTAAAGGATTACTAGGGAATTTAGCATGAACAACTGTATACTGCAGACCATCAAATTAGTTTTAAATACTGTATATTTTTGCAAATCCAGAGCTTTTCTCCTAGGAAGACTGAGCTGTGCGTCACCACTGGGGAACATGAGAGTGCAGGAGCTGCACTCCAGGAGCTGCAGCGAGGAGTCTGGTAGCTCTGCTCCCAGCCTCAGACAACCCCCTCGCAGGAGATGGGACCTGGGCCGTGACATGGGGCTCTGACCCCCAGAAGCCTCCATCATCAGAAGGATCCGCAGCAGGAAAACAGACCAGGCAGTGATCTGAGCCAGCAAGCCCATCACTGTCTTTTCTGTATCATTTGGAGGAATACCCACCTCTGCCCTCACTTGTAGGGCTATTACAACTAAAATTAGTAATATCTAGGAAACATACAGAAGTGACTCTGCTAGGGAACAGCCTGGGAATACACAATAAAACCAAATAGAGGGCTCTCTAGTGCTACRCATTTATTTGGGCAGTTGCTCTGCAAAGTTATAGACACCCAACAAGCTGTCACAGTAAAGTGCAAAAATCAGCACAGTAAACATAACCTGACTGTGCTTGCAGCTATTGGTCTAGATAATCTTGAT
Source organism: Eudromia elegans (assembly GCA_003342815.1). Classification (NCBI taxonomy): domain Eukaryota; kingdom Metazoa; phylum Chordata; class Aves; order Tinamiformes; family Tinamidae; genus Eudromia; species Eudromia elegans. The sequence goes on along the minus strand of PTEX01000031.1, from coordinate 1,705,642 downwards.
GTACTTTCTAGGAGGGTTTCYTTTTTGTTGTTTGCTTTCCTCTATGGCCTGACGGATTATATACTTTTTAGGATCATAAAATAAGCTTCCAAGAAGGTTTCTGTCTTGACTATCTGCAATACTTAATCTGTTTTTCTGCTTTGCATTTGCAGATTTATTTGGCTGTCTCCATTGATTGATTCAGGCACAGAAACACCTGCTCTGCTTTGCTCCTGAATGCTGCAGGTACGTCTCAGTCTGAAAAATGACTTCAGTAAAATGACAGTGAAAATTGGCACTGCTTTGGATACTGGTTGATGAAAAAGGCTGTAAAACTTATTCACATGAATCTGCTTTTTATCAAAGTTGGTATAAGAATATTCTTATTCAGGAATAATCATAAAAGGAGTTGTTAATAGTGTCGGCAGAATGCCTGCCAGTTTCTTGGATACACCTGCTCTTCAACAGTGAATGGGGTKATCTTTTAATGAAAAGCAGAATATAAGTAAACAAACAATACTGATTCTTTCCTCCTCCTTCCAACAGAACAAAATGGGCATCATTTGAGATTCGGGAGTACATTAACCATTCAAATACAGCTGTGTTAAAGAGTGCTGAGGCAAACTATCAGTCATTAGCACAAAAACACTGCCCCCTATTGCAAGTTGKTTTTTTTGTTGTTGTTGCTTTAGAACTGGATGTGGCTTTTCATAAGGCAAATATCAATACAGTTTTTGAAACTGTATATAAGTTATTCAGCCAGTAATGATAAAGGTGTGCYATATATTTTTGTTTGTGCTGTTTAATACACATGCTTTTTAATCCTCTGTAGCTTGATGACCTAATTTCTAAGCTATCCAAGCTCTTTTTATGGAAAATACGTTAAGTCCTTGATGTACATTTACATGCTCTTTACAGAATTGCACCTAAATGTGCAAGTTAACCTTTCACATTTTTGTTTTTATTGTGCTTGGTCTTGAAATCAGAAGGCCACAAAACTGCATAAATCAAAACCGAAGGAGTAGTCTGCATAAAGCGCTTGGTCCCTCCTGAAAAATACAGCTTGCTGCACGCTTGGATGCTGCAGACTGTGCCCGGAGACAGCCCGGGCTCCAATAGGGGCAGTCACCAGAAGGAAGGGGGTAACGGAGGGTTTTCCCAAGGACAAAGTGTCATGCTGAGAAAGAAGCCACTTCTTTCTGCACCACTTCTTGCCTGCAAGGCTGGGGCTTGTGCAGTAATGGGGCTCACATACAGCAAGGAGCTCGAAAGAGAAGGCTACAGTAACTGCTCATACTCACGTCCCATCTATCTTCTCCACTCCATGGTAAAAGTTGATGCTGTCTGATGTGTTTCTCAGGTTAAAACACTTCTCATCAATAAAATGGGCTGAGTTTTTGTCAGAAAGATCTTGCTCCAGTGCATGCTGCACATCTCTGTTGATACTGTGAAGAACAATGTCTTACTTTAATATGAACCATTTTTATATTTTTGTGCAGAACAGCCAATTCCTTCCATTCTGCTTCCTCCAACACAATTCTATATTATACTGTGCCAGGAAAATGCTCTGCACTATTATTTAGCTAGAGGGAGCTGCTGTACCATTCATACCTGCKCAACTTGCAGCCTCCAGTGAGTGTCCTCAAAGGCCTTTATTTAACTCACTGTATTCAATGGAGCTTGTAATTTTGATGATAGATAGATGAACAAAAGGGTGAAAAAAAGGGGATGGTTGTTCTGTGCTGCAAAGGAAGCCTCAGAGCAAAGAGAAAGAGGCTTTTGGTAGTAACCTTCCTGCCAGCAAAGCTGCAAGAGAGAACACCAAGTGCAGAGCAGAGTTCAGGTTTCCAGACCAGGGGGAAACGTCATTTTAGAGTAACTCTAGTATTCATCACTAGAAAGAAAGTCTGCTTAAATATTTCTACTCATCTGGACTACCAGGAGGAAAACATATTGCTCCATCTCTGCTTCAAATTCCCACAAGGAAATTTTGGAATAACTTATTTTCCTTTGGCTCTTCCAAAGGGGAAGGAAGCCTGACATATAATGGGAATCATATGGATGAAGAAAGAATCAAAAATCTGCTTTCTAATGCATCAGAGAGACTGCAAACATTCACTTTTTTTCTGGAAATATTGCTGGTTTTGTGATGTGCCAGTCTGGCGTTAGTACCTGCCTGCCTGATATGGTCACCAAACTGAATCAAAGGTAGATTGAAACCCCAGACAAAGGAGTTAGACAAAATTCAGGGTGCCTAGTTTTTATCTAATGGTATGCTCAGTATAAGACAATAGCGGGGTGAGCTCCAGAAATGCATCTAACCTGACTCATATGAGAGTGCTATTAATCAGGGCAATCATTTACAAAACCTGCTCTGTGCCATTTTTTCAGATAAACTAACCCTCAAGTACTGCTGTTCCTGGTTTACCTTCCTGATACCTGAATATTTGCGCTCTTTCTTTTGAGATTTTTGTGATGTCATGTTGTATAAATATGACTTCTTCATCTGTGTCTGTTGTGGGTGCACAAGAGATTATGGAGTTTTATCTAATTAAATGTTAACACTGCTGTATAATTTGCCTTTACCAGGATATTTGCATATCGTCAAAGACATAAATTCCAAGGCCTCCCATAACATGCATAAAAATAATTTAGATTCATTCCATAACTCTACTGTTAAATAAATACCTTATGATGTGCTTAGGTGCCAGTTTATCAGTATAATTTTCCTTTAAATCCAGTTCTGCATATAAAAAAAAATTCATTTCCTTCTGAACTTCTCTCCAGCGTGATAGATAGCAACATTGGCATAATTTACCTATAATATTGTTGTCTTTCATTTTAATGAAGGATTTCAGCTTAAAAATTACTTCTAAAGTTAAGTCACAGTCATGTTTGGGAACTCCAGTTACAATCTCATCTACCTTACGCCATTCTAGAACCTGCTGCTTCCTCTCTCTGTAGCACAGCAGGTCTGTTCTTAGCATTCTCCAGAACAGACCTCCAGCGAACAGTATGTCTTGTGACACTAGTTGTCATTTATTAATCAAACGCTTATATTATATTCTATCATCAGTGACAACTAGAAGAGGAGGGCAATGACAGAATAAGGAAGTCTCTTACTTTGCCTTTGCTATTTTCAATCTGTCATTAGATACCAGCCAACACTGAATTCAGTTTTCCTCTCTGAAAAACAGAATGTAAATTCTTACCCCAGCTGTTGACTGATTCTTTCTGCAAGTTTTCTCATTCTTGCTTGCCAATCCTTGAGTAGATCGACCTCCTATAGTGGAAAATACCCAGCTGTCAGATCTTTCATTAAACTTCATTTGTTTTAGGGAATTTATACTTTGCATTCTTCATAATTCAGATGTTGTAACTGTCTCTCATATCTATGATGTGGATCAAGAGAGGATGTGTTTTGGTCCCTTTCTTCCTTTGTGCTACAAAATTGTGTCCCTAGATGGTTTTTGTGTGACTTTTTCTGTTATATCAAGCATGTTTGTATATTTTAGCAATTTAATAATTTTTGCCTTTAGCATAAAGCTAGCCTTTGCATAAAGCATAAAGAGTGCATAAAGCTTGGTCATATATAAGTGAATTCCAAAACTGAATAAACTGTTTCTAATAATTTGGAAGTCATTAATACAACTCAAATTTAAAAAGAAAAGCTTGGTCTCCCTGGTTGTGCAGAGTGTGTAGGAATGAGAGCAGCTTCAGGAGAGGCTCTCCTGATCCTTTGGAAGGAGCCTTTCCCCTTTGTGGCTGTCTCATTTTGGAGATAGGACAAATAGTTCTTATTTTTAATTTTGAACAAAAATTTTTTTCTTCTGTTCATATGGAAGAGTAGTCAGTATTTTAGCTTGAATTCTCTTCCTGAATTGTGATAAATGCTTAGGATAAGCATGTATATTAGCTCCTTGGTGCTTCATGAAAAACTCTTAAACTGCAAATTGCAGATTATAGAACTAACTTCCCGATTATTGAAGTGGCTGAGATATCTTTCCGACATCTTCTAATCCAGAACAATCCCTTGATGTAATGACTATATATATATATGTTATTTTTAATTTAAATGATTTAGCAATCACTTATTAACCACCTCACTGTCTTTGTTTAGTAAGATTATACATATCGCAAGACAGTAGGCCAGCCAGACTTCTGAAATTTTATATACCATGGTGCAAAAGATAATCTTGATAAATATTTCTACATTGTTTTCTAGGACCAGAGAAGACAGAACTGAATAAGACCTCCCAAAGGTGTTTGCCTGGTCCTCCTCCCTCTTCCTGCAGTTTGAGGAGCAAACTCAGAACCTGGATCCTACCTTTATGAGGCACTTTTCCACCTCATCGTGGACGAGGTCGATACCCATGCGCTTCTCCCGGTTGTACAAGCACTCCAGGGCAATCTGCAAGCAAACCAAGGACACTGGCAGTCCCCTCAGTGCTGTGGGCTGAGCTGATGTTTTGAGTTTTATTGAAGGGGTCACTGAGCTGACAAGTCAAGTGAGAGTCCCCTGTGGAGGGTGAATCTGAGGAGCTGGCTCCCTTGCACACAGCTCCTCAATCAATCACACTTCCATGGAGCTGCTGCCATGGGAGCTGCCATCTGAATAGCTGTGTATTAGTGTGCAGCAAGGCCTGCACCTCAGTGTGTGTGAACTTCAGTACACGGAGGCTGTCAACAAAACACCCTGTGTGTTTACCACRTTGCTTAGACATCGCATAGTGCCTTAATCTCACTCCACACACCTCCCAGTGCTGAAGCTTGAGACTGTGAAGCCTGTGGAAGGGGATGACTGCACAGCTGCAATTAGTGAACRCGCACTCAGCTAACCTGCTTCAACAGTTACCTCTACCCGCTCCCCAAAAGAGCCACGAACTAAGTAGCTCCTGCTAACCAACCTTCAGCGGTCCCTGCAGCTCATCTGCAGCGCACTCAAGTCGCTTCTTGCCCGTTTCTAGGGCCCGGCTCTCTGTGAGCAGATATTCCAGCTCGTAGACCAGCTCAGCTCTCCAGAAATCCAGGCAGGAGAGCCTCTGCCCCAGGTTTCTCCTGCTGCCTTCCTGCATCTGGAAGGTGAGCTGGTCCTTGTCCTGCATGAGTCGCATGGAGTCGCTGTTCAGCTTGCCAGCCCAGCGCCGGGAGGCCTCGGAGCCCATGAGCTGCGCCGCGGTGGCCTGGTGCCAGTCGTGAGGGCTGTAGCGGGCGTGCAGGGCCGAGGGCAGCGAGGGCAGCACCGTGGGCGGCCGCCTTGCCGCACCGAGGCGCTCATCGGTGCCGGGCAGCAGCGCCGAGGAGCCCGTGCAGAGCAGGGCAGGCCTCCAGGAGCTGAGGTAGCGGTAGCCGGGCAGGTAGTAGGACTGGTAGCTGTCCTGGGTGGTGCTGGTGGGAGCCGCGTCTGGGAAGAGGCAGCTCCTCCTCGGGCAGCAGTAGCTGGCGGTCTGCGTGGTGCCCAGGAACTCCATGCTCGTGCGGCAGCCCCAGCGCAGCGGGCCGGGGGAGCCAGGGGGCTGCAGACCTGCTGGTTCTGAGGCGGTGCCCTGCGCTCCGACACAGCCCCGTGTCACAGAGGCGGCAGATTCCGGGAACCTCGCAAAAATAACTGCTCGGAATGAGGCATCTCCCTGGCCTGGGAAAGGGTCCTTGGATCAGGGCTCGTGGTTCCCAGGCTGGAGGCAGGACAACAGCCACCTTCTGTTCTCCAGATACGTGACCATGACACAGCCTAACATTCTTCAGTTTGCGCAAATAAAAAATACGTGGTTGTGTATCCACTATCTTTCAGTCTGTTTTGTCTCAGAAAGCTGGCATAATGTTATGACCTGGCTAAAATAATAATGATTTTAAATAAATGTCATTATAAATTAAATTTATCTTGTCATGATGCTTGAAACATGTAAGAAGGCAGGTGCTACACGTAGCAACAGGAGGTGCGGGCAGGAGAAGCACCCTGATCCGGCAGGCCGAGAACTCGCTGTGTAGACTGACATACCCTGACGGGCMGAGGAAACCCCCCTCCTGCGGCAGCGGGGGGAGTCAACTCCCGCGGTGACCCTGGGGGTCCCGGCACGTTGTACKAAGTACCTGTGTGAGAAGAGATGGGCTTGGACTTTGGGGCGGTTTTTGTGGGGAATGCTCTCAGAATCGGAGGAAACGATCTGTCGACTTTGCAGGAAAAATATTTGACCACGTAGCTYATTTTCATACTTGAAAAGTCCTGCGAGCATCAGCCAAGCTAATCCATATGTCTGAAAGGAAGCACAGAGCAAGAACCRTACTGAGTTGTACCCTAAAATAGAGCCACTTTGGACCTGTGGCAAGTGCAGTGTAAACTTATAGCATGTGCCCTTATAGCCGGTTCCTCCTACTCCAGACATCTGAATTCACAGACATATTACCTTGTAATATTTTTCATTATTTTACTACATAGATGGAAAATAACCACAGAGCAATAAATGCAGAAATTCTGCATTTATCGAGCAGTGATGAGCATTCACCCAAAATGAATCTACTGGAAACTGAAAATATGTAGCATTTATCAATGACAAAACAAAATTAAGAGGCTGGCCCTCTCCGCCGTTATCTGTAGGAGAGACAGTTTTATGTGTCCCCATCAAACACTGTTTTTCATCAATGGTGCTGTCAGTTGGTCTGGGTGATGTGTAAGATCACCCAGAAGATCTGCTTCCACCCGAATCAGATGTCACGGCGTTATGGGGGAGCGGGCGAGGCCGCGCTCGGAGCCGGCCCCAGSGGTGATGGCGACGCGGTGCAGTGTAAGGAGCAGGCCGCACCCACGGGCAGCACCCAATGAACGGGAATCAGAGGCCAGCACGGCCGCCCAAACCGCCGCGGCACGTAACGGAGCCGCAGCGGCCACAGCCGCTTCCAAACGCGCCACCCGCCCAGGGCTGACGCGACACGCGCCCTCTCCCGCGCTGCGCCGGCCTCGCGCTACAGCCCAACGGCCGCCCCGCCCGCCCAACGGCCGCCCCGCCCGCCCAACGGCCGCCCCGCCCGCCCAACGGCCGCCCCGCCCGCCCAACGGCCGCCCCGCCCGCCCAACGGCCGCCCCGCCCGCCCAACGGCCGCCCCGCCCGCCGGGCTGGTCCCGGCGCATGCGCGCGGCGCCGCCAGCCGCACGTGGTGGTGACGCGCATTGCGAGCGCCATGGCGGAGGGCCTGCCGCCGGAGGGTGAGGGCCGCGCGGTGCCGCCGTGCTCTGCCCCCGGCCGCGCTCTGCCGCGCCGCGCTCCAGCTCTGCCTCCCTTTCAGACTGCCCCGGCACCGGCAGCGCCCAGGCGGGCAGCGCCGCCGCCTGTCAGGGATGTCCCAACCAGCGGCTCTGCGCRGCCGGCGCCGCTCCCGACCCGGGTGAGGGCGGCCCTGAGAGGCCGGGGGGCGGGCGGAGCCGCCGGCGGCGCCGGTGCTGACGGTGCCCCCCGCAGCGGAGGCGGCGGAGCTGCGCGCGCGGCTGCGCTCCGTGAAGCACACGGTGCTCGTGCTCTCCGGCAAGGGCGGCGTGGGCAAGAGCACGTTCAGCGCGCTGCTGGCGCGCGGCCTCGCTGCCCGCGAGGACAAGCAGGTGCGGCGGGACGGGGCGGGACCGCGAGCGGAGCGGCGCTGGGGGTCCCGGGGCCGGGCAGCGGCGCTCGCCGCGCGGTCGCGCGCCGCCCGTGCGAGGGCGCTCCGCGGTGTCGCCCCTGCAGGTGGCCCTGCTGGACATCGACATCTGCGGGCCCTCCGTGCCCAGGATGATGGGCCTCGAGGGGGAGCAGGTGGGTGGCGGCGGCTCGGGCGGCCGCATTGCCTTCGAGCAGCGGGTTAAGCTACCGATGAACTGCCCGTAGGGATTTCCTTGCCAAAGGAGGCGGCAGTTACACTGAGCTYGTGAGTCAGGCTCGCCTGTTCACCTGGGCGGGTTTTAGCGTTTTTAACGGAGCTGTGGCTGCTGTGTAGCTTTTCGTTCCGCTGTTCTAATAAAGCCCAGTCAAGTATCGCACCTATAGCGTAGGTCTTCATCGCTTTTGACTTGCTCATGTCTTGCAGAACATCTCTGTTTGTTTCTCGTTTATTCCGTGTATTGCTTCAACTTTCAGGTTCATCAGAGCGGCTCTGGATGGTCTCCTGTGGTAAGTTGGTTTAACTGTTGCAAAGAGAGGTTTATGGGCTGGGGACTGTTTGCAAAGCGGTGGGGGAAGCAGGGGGCAACCTTATCACTTCTATATCCAGTGACAAAAATGTCCGTATTCCATGCAGTCTGGCTGCAGGGCATAGAAATCAGACATGATGCTGAGAGGGAGGGCTGTTTTCAGCCTTGGCACAACTAGTTCTTTGTCAGTCCATGAGTACAGTTAGGTGGGTTACAGCTTTTCTCACATTCTCTGGTGTTTCTGGACTAAATGTATGAAGTCCGAGTGGTAAGGACAGAGGGGGGATTAGCTTCTCTGCTTTTTTAAAGTACTACTTGTTTTTATTGCTCTGAATTATTAGATGAAAGGCAAGTCCATTTTCTCYGTTAAAAGATGGCTATCATTAGGTTAGTGAGTGTTGCATGAGACCCCATGTAATTTCCTTTGACAAAGGGGAAGAATAAGGCTACCTGCCTTGATTTTTCATAATGGTCTTTTTTACTCCCCCTCTGAAATAACTTCTGCAGTGAGATCGGCTTTTTTGCAATTGATTTCTTTAAAATTCTCTCTCAGTATGTTGAAGACAACTTGGGGGTCATGTCAGTAGGATTCCTGCTCAGTAGCCCTGATGACGCTGTCATCTGGAGAGGACCAAAGAAAAATGGTAGGTGTCTTCGGTTTTCACCAGTAATTGCTCTGCTTCAAAGATGAAATATCAGCTGATGGATTTAACTAACAAAACTCACAGAGTAAGCAATGGGAGAAGCAGAGGGAATAGACCATCTGCACCCGAAATTAATGCTTTGGCTTTGCAGTTCATAGAACCTTTTAGTTTTGTTGAATGCATGTGTTCAACTAGGGAAACCAAGGGCTTCGGTCACTCTGAAACTTTAGTTATTTTTTATAAAGGCACATTTCATATTGCCTTTTTTCTTCTTCCAAAACAATAATTCATGGGAATATAATATACCAAATTATTGAAAAACTGTAAAATGTTTTACAGCAGGGTAAAAACAGGAAAACTGGAACAAGACGTGCTTAAATTTAGTCAAATTGCACTAATAGAATATATAGCATATGCATACCTGGATTTGTGCACTTTGCTTTAATTGTAGTCTGTTAAATTAAGAAAGGTATTTTCTAAGAGGGAGAAGCTTTTTTAAATCATAAATGTTAGAGTGAGAGGTTTTTGTGATATTCATACTGTGTACGGCATTAGGTAATTCTGTAGATAGAACTATAGCTTCAGGCATTTTGTCTTCTTGCTGTGCATAAAAGGAGCTTGTAACCTGTAACTAACCAGGAGCAGTGAGTCAGTTGCTGAATGGACTTAGGAGCTAGATTTTTTTCTGGTCACTTGTGTCAAACTGACAAAACAAGCATTTTTGTACTTAAACTGGCGGTAGTCTGACTRACATGCTGAGACCTCAAAATTTCAAGTGTGTGTGTGTGTGTATTTTGCTGTTCCGCATTTTCACACTTCCTTTTAGGATTGATCAAACAATTTCTCCGTGATGTGGACTGGGGGGACGTCGACTACCTGATCATAGACACGCCGCCAGGCACGTCGGATGAGCACTTATCCATCGTGCAGTACCTCAGCGCAGCACGCGTGGATGGTGCTGTTATAATCACCACCCCTCAGGTACGGGAATGAGGTTTTCTTTGCTGTAGCACCATGGCTGTTAAAGCAGTTTCTTGGTTTAAAATCTCTGACTTCAGAGAAATGACAGATTCTAAGCAAATTGACTGACTTGTTTTGTGCCTACTGATGGCTGGTTGGTGTGTGAGCTGGATGTCTMAGGAGAGAAGAAGATCTAAGTGGTCAGTTACAGCCTGCAAACCACAGGGCAATTCACAATGAAAAGTTGTTGTGAAGTGAAATAAAGGAAACTTCACTTCCCTCCTCAAGGGTAGAGTTGACATTACTGCAGATYTATTGTTTAATCACCAACATTTCAATGTTCAGAAGTTAGAAAGCTTTGGATTTAAGTGATGAGGTGGGTGCTGTTTGACAGCATGTAACATTGCTTAAATTGTTTAGAGAGGAGACAACTTTAGGCTCCAAAGATATACTGTAGTAAGTTCCACTTATGGACCATAAAAATAACACATTTTTTGTGTCATTTKTAGGAAGTATCACTTCAGGATGTTCGGAAGGAGATTAACTTCTGTCGTAAAGTGAAATTGCCTATCATAGGTGTTGTTGAAAACATGAGTGGCTTTATATGTCCAAAGTGTAAGGTAAGGCAGTCTATATTTTTCAATTTTTTCTTTTTTTTTTTTTTTCTTTTTAATTGCGATGTTCCTTATATAAAACACTGCTTCTAAAATGTCCTCAAAATTGTATTTCGTTAACTCTGATTTTCATGTTGTCACAGAATGAATCTCAAATCTTTCCCCCAACTACTGGAGGTGCAGAAAAGATGTGCCAGAACTTAAATATTTCCCTCCTGGGTAAAGTGCCTCTAGATCCTCAAATAGGTAATGTTTCAAACATACTGCAATACAGTAGCAAGCCATGACTGCTGTCAGTTTAGTTACAGTGCTCTTAGTAATGTAATTACTGGAAGATACAGACTTATTAGTCTCTTTGATGAAAATCCACTTTTACATATAACTTTTATTTTCTTTCTTAAGGAATTTTAATCAAYCTGTGACAGGGCTTGTCATGAAAAGAGAAAAGTGGCAATTTCCTTAAACTGATATTTAATCTTGGCATTTTAGCTGTGTAATTGTCTTCTAAATACATCTTATATTTTTGGTATGATCACATAACAACACAGTGTAAAATCACACCACTGCTGGAATGACATTGTGAAAACATGAAGCTTTAAAAGTAATAATTTTTGGTTTACCAAGTTGCTTACAGGCACTGCCTGAATTCCCTTGTGGTAAGGGGTAGCTATGAGGGAAGAACCAAATTTTTGCAGTTAATACTTTATTTAATGTTGTCAAGAAACAGGTCAGAACTTTGAGAAGAATTAAAGTGTTTTGCTGCCAGTATCTTTGGAAAACTACAAGATCTGTAGCTCTAATTATATTGCTCATGGAAGGATGTCTTCAGGGAAAAATAGAAGCAGTGTCTGTTTGGAGTGGGACTACTGGGATAAAAGTAAAATCGACGAGCGCATCTGTTTTATTGCTTTGCTTTCATAAAGTTTTTCTCTGTCCTTCAAGGAAAAAGCTGTGATAAAGGCCAGTCTTTCCTGGCTGAAGTACCTGAGTCTCCAGCTACATCATCTTACCAGAGTATAATTCAAAGTAAGTCTAAAAATCACTGTGTGAGCAGACCYTCTCAGTGCCAAGCCCTTACCTTCTACAATATATGATGGTGTTAAACAAAATTATTTTATTCTGCCACCAAAAATGCTGTGTGCTGTGCAGAGCAGTTAGGAAATCACCATATGCAACTACCATATTTACTTGCTGTGGGAGTCAGTTATTGCAAGCTTAGTTCCATACTTGGCTTTAATCATCACTTTGTAGAAAAGATGTGGGTATCTTTGCTTTCACAGAGAACTTCTAAGACTTAGGTGGAGGTCTTTTGAGGGGCTTTTTATTATGTTTGTAATTGAGATCCATATTAAGGGCTTTTCATTTTATTTATAAATAAATATAATTGACTAATTATTGCCCCTACTTCTGATAGTAATGACACAGAAAACATACAGAAAGTACCTGCAGAGCAAATGATAGGCAGGCTTTAAAATGCAGACAGCTGGGAAATTTTGAAAAACATTTTGGCAGTGATAAAGACCCAACTTGTGATATTTGTGCTATAAGGGACAGACTGATGCAGCAAAAAACAGTCATGTGTGACTGAAATACTATTTTTCCCCTTTCTTTGCAGGGATCCAGGAATATTGTGATCTACAGCATTCCCAAGAAGAAAAGATCATGTAATCAATGAACAGAATAAAAATTTAGTTCACATCAATTAAAGAAATGTAACTTATGCCTTGAAATAATATATCATTTTGTATACTGCAAATATATTCTTAATATTCTTAAGAATTTTATTGCAAATAAATTCTTAATGTTCTTGCCTTAGTGTTTTTCTGTAGTACTTACATAGTGCAGGTGGTCAGAAAACTTGCTGGAGCTTTTATCTGCATTACATGGATGTGCTCTGCATCCACTGGCCTGGTACTAATACTRAATATAGGGATAGTTTCTGAAGATCTATACACAAGGCTTTATTCTGGCAAGTAAATATGAAATACATTCCACTGATACTGGGGCATTATATCTAATATAGCTGATTTATATGTATATAAACTTGACTCACTAAATCAACAGTAGGACTTTTTTTTTTCCTACCTTCTTCATTCTCTTTCTTAATAAGCTCTTTGAGTATTTCTTCCTGTCAGTGGAAAATAACTATATTTAGAATAGAATTTTCAATATGGTTTTGTCCCCTTTTTTTAATTGGTATCACTTTTAAAATAAAAAATCCTACTAGAGTTAAGGCAACTTAGATGCAGATACAGTATTTAATTTATTACAGGTGTCAGAATAAGCCTTCTGAGGGAAGGTGTTTTCCTTATCATGCACAATACTGATTTCTCAAAAATAACAGGAATTAAAAATCACAAAAAGCCTCTTGGTCACTTAAGATACCAACTGTTCACTGTTCAAGGCTTAAAATCTAGTAGAAACAATATGAAATCAGGCAGCAAGTTCMTAGAGTGCTTGTTTTATGAAGCAGYCACAGTTCCCTTYATTAAAATAAGCTCACCTTACTCTGAGCCATTTCTCCACTTTGTGCCAAGCAGACACTTGCAGACAGGGAGATGCCCCCTCACAAGAATCAGACCTCTCGGGGCGATGGGTGCCTCTGAGACACCTGTCCTTGGTCGGTGGTGGAGGCAACAGCTCCATATTCAAAGGTCCCTTTGGGAAGTTTCTCAAGAGAGCGGATTCCTTCATCCTGCTCTTAGGGAGCCACATGGGATGCCACAGCMTGCTGAAAACAGGTCCCAGTGGAGGGGTTATCTCTAGGCCTTTTCTAGGGAAGTTGTGAAGAATTCTGAGGACAGGAGAAGATCTGAGAAACTCTCTGGGTCCCTGTGCTGTTTGACAGAGCACAGCCCCATGCTGTGGGAGGGTCACTGACACCTTCAACCCCTCTTTTTGGTACAGCGAAGACTATGTGTGTACACCGGATCCCATTCCTTAGCCAAGGAAGTTGCAGGGGAGGGATCCAGCAGAGAGACACCAAGCCAAGGCCTCATATCAATCAGCCCATTTCTGGATCATCAGGCCATGAGCCTTAGCACATCCCCGCACTTGCCTTGGCATGCGCTTTACCCTTCAAGGGTGACATCAGTGCCAGGGCAAAGCAGAGCGCCCCTCAAGCTGAAGATCCCCTTAAAAGATGTCCCCTCCAGCCCAGAAACCCTCGCAGATGCTCATACAAATGAGGATGAAACTTCCCTAGTGTTAAAACTGCTTCCTCTATTTCCCAGACCAACTTTAAAGCTTTTCTAAACCAACCCTGGCACAGCTTTCCAAAGGGCAGCCAGAATCCAGCTCTCCAAATACCATCCAGCACCGCACAGGTCAGTGGCAGGCTGCAGCCTTTGCCAAGGGGCTCTAGAAGGGCCTCCTTTACATCCCGTCTCCCCTATCCCCCTCCTGGACATGCATATTGCGGTGTTACAGCACAAACTATTTACCACCTGTATTATTTATAATCCCTTCATGGTGACGCAGCACTTTACAATTTGAAAACGAGGCTTGTGGAAACAAAGTCTGTCTGAAACTGTGCAAGGCTGCCTCGAACTTAGCCTGTGTCTGTCTATATCTAAATCTAAGCCTGTCTAAGCCTGTGTAGGGCTAAGCCTGTCTAAGTCCGTTGCAGGCTAACCYGTCTCATTCTAACCTCTCGCACTGCGGTCCTAGCCTTGTGGCCTGGCCCCAGCAGACTCTCCCCACAGCGCTGCTGCTCCCACTGCCCTGGCACAGCCCCACTGGGCTCCGCGGGCACCTGCAAAGGGCAGGAAACTCCTCGATGCTGAAGCCCGAGCGGGGTAGCAGGCACAAAGAGGCCCCAACTCCCCAGACCGCACGAGGCTCCAGGGCAGCCTGGCTGCTGCCAGCTCCCAAGTGCAGCCATTGCTCCTCAGGCTGCTCTTCCCGCCYGCCCTCAGCTTTCCCTCGAGGTGGGTCAGGGCTGGGCACCCCAGGGCACATCTGCCCATGCTCCTCCCCAGCTGCCCTGTGTCGTTGCAAGGGAACAGACCCCTGGCCTCTTGTGACACCCTCACGAGAGGATGCTCATGATTTGGGGCGCTGTAGAGGAGGAATGCAGGAGCCAATGGTGCAGTCCAGCCAGAGAACAGCCAAAGGCGAGCAGAAAAAACGGCCCTCTCCCCTCCTCTTGGAGCACTTGCTCCTCACGCTGCCCCACGAATGGGAACATCCACCACGCAGCGGCCCTTGCACACGCGGGCCAGGCGCACAGCAAGCTCTCCATGACGGCGCTCATGGAGTCTGTGGCCTGACCCGGAGACGTGTTTGCAAAGAGTCTAGGGCGAAACCAGGGACCACATGGCGGGTTGCTCACTTCCCRAGCGCAGCACCCACAAACTCATGCACATCACCACATCTGCTCCCTTCGCCGTGGCCCCACACACGCGTCTCCAGCCTCCCGCTCTGCAGTCACGTTAAATCTCTCCAGGCAACAGCTCGCTCAGGGAAGGGCACAAGTCTGCTTGCAGGGAGAGGGGCTGGAGCCTGGCACATGGTTCCCACCTCACTTTTTGGTCCCAGTCACCATCGCGATGTTGACGGGGGTCTCCAGCAGACTTGCTGTTACCAGCGTCCAGCTTCTCACACAGGTCCCCGATAATCCCTGCACGGACACGATGGTGTCAGCCGGGGTTCTCTCTCTCTCAATCCTAATTCACTGTTGCACTTGCAATMCTCCCCCTTGACAAGGTCCTAAAACAATCACTGCCACAACATGCCTATTGACATCACATTTAAGAGCACATCCACATTAAATAAGTAGGTTATCATCAGTCCATCCACAGCAAATAGAGCCCAACAGCGGAGGTTCTGCCAGGCGCACGGCGGCTTCCCTGCCACCACAGTGCAGCAAATGGACCCCCGCCTCCAGGGAGTGTCCACGCTCCCAACGACTCCCCTGCCACCCCCCGACCCAGCCCCGCTCCCACCGCCCACACTGAGGGTGCCCCCCAGCACTCACTCTCTGCTCCCAGCCTGCACAAACGCAGGGCTTGCTCTGTGGTCTTGAACCCTCAAACTCAGCACTCAGACTCTGCTTTTGAGCACCAAAACCCAGGACTTGGTGCCCGGTCCTGAGCTCTGCAAACCAGGCCCTGGGACCACTTTGGGTGCCCCAAAAATGCAGCACTTAGCCTCATTTTCRGAGCTCAGAAATGCAGGACTTGACCTCTGTGTCTGAACCTGCACCACGGCCCCAGGAACACGTTTTCAGGTTCTCAAAATGAAGCCCTTGGCCACCATTTCTGCRTCCCCAAACTGCCCAAGGAGCAGGGTGGGGAATGGCCAGAAACACAAGGCTTAGAAGYGGAGGAGACATCCTGCAGTTTGGGGTCTGAAATAACAGAGTTGGAGGCCGTTCCAGATCAGACGGAAGCGCTGGTTTTCGATCCAAAAGCGCAGGGTTGAACCGCCCTTTTCTGAACCCCCRGAGTCCACATGAGAGCCCCACAAACAGCAGCATTTGGGCAGAGAGGCAAAGATCCCCCCCCAAACTGCCCCCTCAGCCCCTCTGCTCACGTTCCAGCGGCTCCCCGGCCCCGCCAGCCCCGCGTGTGCCGGTGGGGCGGGAAGGGCATCGGGACAGGTCGCGTATGGGACCCGGTTCGGGGCCCGCTCCGGGCAGGTCGCGTCTAGGAACCCCGCTGCTTCCTTTACTTCCCGGAGCCGGCGGCGCCCGCCCCGCAG